>JARHVA010008079.1:375000-405000 GCA_037957365.1 Torreya grandis
TAGATTCAATCCTTAAAAACCATATATTTTAATAGTTATTTGTTTACTACGTAAATTGGGAAATAATGTTAAGAGGCTCCTTATGCAACTGAAGTGTTAGGAATTCCATATGCATACATAGACCCCCATGAATTGATATATCCACATTTATCATTTGTATATGAACTTGAAAATATATATATATATATATATATATATATATATATATATATATATATATATATATATATATTCAAGTTCATATACAAATGATAAATGTGGATATATCAATTCATGGGGGTCTATGTATGCATATGGAATTCCTAACACTTCAGTTGCATAAGGAGCCTCTTAACATTATTTCCCAATTTACGTAGTAAACAAATAACTATTAAAATATATAACTTACTCGATATTGTAGAGAAATCCAACATCCAAGATAGAACAAAACATCTATATTCTTTCCAAATAACTATTATGTGTTAAAAATCATGCATGGCTACCATAAGAACCAATCCATTTTCCACTATTCTCTCATATTTTCTTCCATCTTCCTAACCCCATCAAATTCCTCCATCCACTATCCCATCTTCCCATTCCTTCCATCCACTTTCCCTATACCCTTTCAATTTTTGAATTGAATGGGAGGAGAGAAAAATCCTCCTCTGTATCCTAAGGTAAATCCCCTACCAACTTCACCATAATTGACCCATTTGGAGAAATCAATCCATAATCCATCCACTAACCAATATGAATAACCCTCATGTTTAGCATAAAAAAATGGATTATCAATTTAACCCTTATGGATTATGCCAACCTCCATATTAATGATATTAAATATTGATCGTAGTCGATGTATGCCGATTTAAATAAAAGATTTAGACTTTAAATAAACTATGTAATTATAAGTTGATGGCAATAATATAACTAATAAAATTAAATAACATGCCACCAATTAGTATAAGGTATTCTAGGATTGAAGGGTTAGATTAAAAAATGGGGTATCAAAGGTTCGAAGGGGGGTGTTAAGGGTAGGTCTAGGTGGGTCTTAGGTAACGTGTCTACATAGGTCAGTAAAATCCACTTAGGTGTGCAAAAAAGAAAGATGGCCTACATGGAGGAATAAATTAGAGATAGCATAAGATTATAAGGTAGAATAAAAACTATGGTTGCAATAACCATAATGGTAAGTAAAAGTAAATAACAACATTCGACAACGAAAGGGTACACAAAAAGCAACAAGTTGAAGTACGGTAATAAACAATAACTACAAGGACCAAATTCAAAAATCAATAATCATAATGACCAATCAAGATGTCTGAAGGACATAAAATAAAACCATATAAGTATACCTGTTTCACATGTCTAACTTGCTCAAGATTTATTTATTTCTAGTAGTATAGCCTCCAACATATGCCTAGCTCATAGATAGAACCTACAATCACTGAAAAGGACATCAATCATAACGTATCAAAAATCAATAATTAATCACATATTCATAATGATATCCACTATAGTAATTAGTCAATAAAATCATTAAGCATAGAATTAAACATGGAGTCCAATACCACTACAACGAGTACCACATACAATTCAACTATGTAACACCTAATAATTAGTTTAACAACAATGATAACAATGTCTTAATCAACAAAACATATTATCAAAAGATAAGTTCATAACAACTCACTTCTTTCTTCACATAGCTCCTTTACTAATTTAAACATTGTGATTGATATTCTCCTTTGTGCATGTTAAGCTCCTCTCTACAAGGAATAATACTCTACAAAAGTTATTCTTCCTTCTTGTGAGCTTAATCATCACATTATAATTTATGTTCTTATTCAAATATCAAGGTGTCTTTACTCTTATTCCTCTTAATAATAATTGCGTCTTTGTAAAATTTTACATTGGGGCATTTTATCTTAAGGTGACCCATTTGTCAACATCCATAAGAATAAATATTGAGATTATCATAGTCTATTGGTTGGACCCATTTATCTTTTCTTGTCTAAAGGGTTATACGTTGAGGGCTTAGAACTATCACATTCATCAAAATAACTATCAAGATTTAATCATGTTAGATTCAAGTTTCAAATTATCCTCTACTTTTTTATCCATGTATAGGTAATATCCAATGTAGTTCCAAATTTTGGTTAATATACAATCATTCTAAAACTCTATGGGAAGTCCATAGAGGTTAACCCTTACATGAATAACATATATTTATGAAAGGTTCTTGATGTATCATCTAGCTCAGTTACCCCATGTGGTTGATGATCAATTACCTCAAGTAATGAGGTGGAGATAGGATCAAGTGGCATTGGTCATGCCTCATGTGCCAGCACTATAGATGGTTACATTAGGAGAGATCATGTGGCATCCCAATGCACATATCACAACTTTTTATCTGATTTGGGTGACTATGGCACCAAGGTTATCATGAGTGAGAATCACGGGCCACTACACCTAGTGGGTAGAGACACATTTGATGGAATGATTGCTAGAGTAGTTAATACTCACACACCTAGAGGCTCTTATAATGGTGCCTACATTTTGGGATCCACATGTGAGAGAGCTAAGGTGGAGAGGAAGAGGAGGAATGCTTGTCAAGACTAAAAATTAGACCATGGCATGTGATACCATAGATTGGTTGAGCATGATAGTTGGTAGCTAGAGAAAGAATGGATGTAGATGCAGGGGTACAATAGGTACTAAAAATAGTAACATATTAGGAGGCATGATGACCACCTCGATCACACCATTGATGGAGATGGTAGTGGTGGGATAAAGCACAAAGGGTGGTGATCTAAGATGACCTGTAAGTTAGCCTAAGGTAGAGCTAGTCTAGAGAGGCACCACTAAGGAGAGGCTCGAGATGTGTATGAGTGGTGATATAAATTTTTATTTGATTTTGAGGCATATGAAGGACAAGGTTCTTAGGGGATGAGTTAATGGATAGATGGTGATTGGTGATACCATGATTGATAATAAATACTAATGATTTTAAATTTATATGATAGAATATTAGTTGTATATGATTGTAGATAGAAAGATTTGGATATTTATATATGATTTGATATTTATTTGGTTTGAATTTTTCAAATCCTATGAATGAGGAGGTTATATGGGGATCCCTATTGATGGGATCACACCATGATATTCTAGACAGGGTGCTAGTATCATACGACCCCACCTCATGTAGGTTGGTTTAGACTAGTGGGGGAGACTACAAGGTAACTAAAAGCATGCAAATATGGGACAAAGCCATTAATAGGGGTGGGAGGAGGATAGGTATAGGCATGGAATACCTTGGATTATGAGAGATCCAAACATATGGCTACCACTATCTAGTTGCGACAGGTATAGGCCTAAGTGGCCAACTTACATGGATAGGTAATAGCTTTGAGGTCTTGGATATCATCATTATAACACACTATTTAGAGGGGATAGTCCAAGACATCTATGGGTAGCATGGATAGGCTATGAGATAGACATGATAGAGTCCAATCATAGTGCTCGAGTGGTGTATTTTTGTACTATTTGTATTTAAAACACATGATATATATATATATATATCATGTGTTTTAAATACAAATAGTACAAAAATACACCACTCTAGCTCTATGATTGGAATCTATCATGTCTATCTCATAGCCTAATATATATATATATATATATATATATATATATATATATATATATATATATATATAGTGATATTATATTTTGATAGTTGGATGTTGATCTCATGAGTTATATTTTGGTTTTGGTTGTAGATTCATAATTTTATGTATTTATATCACATGTATTTTTATTTTGTTGTATATTCTATAGGAAATATAGGTGTGGTGTTTTCTTTTCTTTCATTATGTACTACACATGCATGGTTAAAATTAATTAGGCAAAAAGACTTTGGACAAGTATCATTTAATCAAAAATATATATACTACACACTATATCATGATGAGAAATGCGTAATAACAAAATATGAACAAGTATAATAAACCCAAAAATGTGGTAAATGAGAGGGAAAAAAATGTTTTTAAAAACATGAAAAATATTGGCACCAAATTAAAACAAGTAAAATCACACTAAATCACATTTGGAAGTATGCAATAGTGTAATAAAATATAAATCATGTGAAATACCAATGGTATAAAAAAAACAACTAAGTTAATCCATGATACTAAATCATGTTGGGAAGTATAAAAGAGAAACAAAAATTGTTAAAATGGTCTTCAATTAGTCATACTAATTCAAGTTGGGAAGTATGAAAAACATAAAAAAATGGTTGGATTCTTACATGTAATCATAAAACAAGAAGATAGAATATGAAATATTAATGAAGTAAGCATAAAACATATTAAATCAAGATGGGAATCATGTCAATGACATGTATCTCATAATCAATCACATCTTATCTCATATTTGATACATGTAATTTTGTTGTGAATTGTATATTGGAAAATCTTGAGGGAAGGCGGTCCAATCCATAGTCTTACACTGTAACTCATAAAGGGAACACCAATGAGGTGGAAACAATCTAAAAATATGGTAAAAGTGGATGTTTGGAATGGTAAATTTGAAAACCTTGGTAATTTTTTAGGAAGGCTAGGTCCTATCTATGGTCTTACACTGCAACTCATGAATGTAATCCCTAGGGGGAGTGATCAATGAACAAAACAATATTTCTCAAGGGAAAATATTAGGATTGTAGCAAGTGAAAAAGGGAATGCAGGAAACATAATTTAGGCATCTTGTAAGAATACCTTAGGAGACATGATGCACACTAAGGACATGAGAAGACACTAAGTGACTAGTGACCATCAATATACAGGTGATAACTGGTTGCTATAGGCATAAAGTTGTGTAGACAAATAAGTGTGGTATTAAGATCAAATCATGTTTTAACTTTGGAATAATAAAGTTAAAATGGCCCTACCTTACCACAATGTGTTCCCTATTCCTCAGGTCCTCTTACAGAGCCATCATTCTACTGTAAATATTAGATACATACTGAGAAAGTAGGTAGCACTAAAATATTTTTTTATTCTCCTTTTTTAATCTACTATCCTACCACACTACAATGGATGTTGGATTTATCATGTGGCCAATTGTGGAGTTTGAGCTTTGATTATAAAGAGGAGTTGTGCTTAGAATCACATCTTTTAGTTTGATTTTGACTTTTTAAAAATTTTAATGTTGCCTTTTAGATCATTGTATTTTGTTAAAATGATTTGGATTTTGAATGTTTTATGGGTTTTAAAATTATTCCTCCCTAAAAATGTGTAATTACCAATCATGAGAGATATATTGATACACATGAATGAGATTTAGGCTTGGACTAAAGGAAGGTAAGTATCTAAAGACATGACTGAATAGAACACTCAAGCTTAACTATGAACCAACATGTCATCTCAAGTCTCAACCATTTGTATTCTTATATTATAAAAGGAAAAAAGGGGAAGATGGGGAGATCCAAAGTGGACCAGTAAGAGGAAATTGTAATGAGATGATTTTTTTATTAACTGATCACATGGTAAATGAGGAATGGCTAAAGGGATCAAGGTTTGTATAACCAAGTCACAATAAAAATTATCCATGTTTATAGAGATAAAATAGAAAACAATCATGAAAAATAATGATGTAACCATAAGGAATGAACTCAAGAAGAAAAAAGTATGTAATTATGAAAAATAATCCAAAAGAAATCTCAAGAGTAATGACATCATATACAACATATAGTGAAAAACATAAGTTATCATGTAAGATAAATAAGAATATGACACAATGTCAAATGATAAAAATAGATAAATGTAAAGTTGGAGCACATGTATAAATAAAATAAGGAAATAAATGTAAGAACACCATATTTGTATTCATAGGTATTGATATATTTATCCACACACATTATACATAACATCTAATAAGTCTCTATGAATTTACAGTCATACTACAGAAAAAGTCTCATCGATCTTCACAAAATTTTGTAAAATACTTCACATCAAATCTCATCGATAAAAAATGTAGGAATGCCTTAATGATCATGATGATGAGGGCTATCATGAAGGGTATGCTTAGGAGACAAAATGAGAATGGAATATAAGAGAGATGAAGTAGTTACCAGTGGAGAAGGCGCCACTAATGAAGGAGTCACTGTTGGAGATGGATCCATGGTTGAGGGAAGGTCCATGGGTGAGGGAAGGTCTATAGGAGAAGGAATTATGGGTGGAGAAATGTTAGGTGGAGAAGGGACCATAGGTGGTGGAACCATGGGGGAAGAAGGGGAAGCCTTATTGTGAGATAAACCTATGGGAATAATGGTAGTCATAAAAGGAATGGTTATTAGGTGATCCTTAAGAGGATGCTAAAGGATTTGATAATGATTAGTGTGATGTGTACCACATTGTTGCCAGAGAAAATATACCTCTCCATGTTTGGGAAGATATTTGGGTAACACTTTTGGGGGATTTATAGCCTTGTCTATGGGATGAGGAGTGATGAGATACAAGGTGTTGATATACTTACACAAATTATGATAATGTGTGGATGAATGATTATTTTTTCCATGGAATTAATATATATGCTTGTGAGTAGACTTGGTAGGTGCACTCATAGGAGGAGTGGAAATATAAGCTAAGGAAGATTGGTATAATGAATAGTCTCTAGTCTAGTGACTAATAACTTTATGAAAATAGCAATATGGAGGATCGGCTCATTTCATGGGCAAAGGATCAAGTTAAAATAAAGGAATAAAACCATCACCAAGATAAGGTGGGGCTAGTAGAGAGACTAGACAAGGCTTAACTGAAATATGAATAGAAACAAGAAGAGATTTAATTATAGAGGGAATGAGAGTAGAATATGAACTAGGATATATTGAGGGAGGGGTGGGGTGAAAATAAGGCTGAAGGACAATCGTAATCATCTCAAGGATGAGTTGTCTATAGGGGTCTTGGTATTTCGCAAAGTGATAGGGACTAGTATCAACACAATCCATAAGCATACTTCCTTTAGGTTTTTCATAAAATGGAGGTGTAAACACCATATTTACCTATGATCAAGAGTATAAATGTTAAAATTAGGAATGATATAGGATGGAATGCTAGAAGATATAGTAAAAAACTAAAGCAAAGAGGAATGATAATGCATAATTTCAGCATCTCAGGCCTGAATAAGACCTCCTATGAATAGATCATCTAAGGCATATCCATCATCATATTCAAGTATATGAAGATAAATGGATTAGGTAGAGATGACCTTATCAATAGATGTGTTATGATGAATAGAATGTTGAGGCTTAGTTAAGACAACATGTATATCATCACTAGGTGTATGATGGGAAAGAGGATGAAAATAAAGAGAAGCTGAGAAATGAGATAAGGTGAGAGATCCAAGGTTTTAATCTTGAGATTGATCTCATCTGGTTCATCATCATAATCTAAGAGGTCAAGGTATATATTCCTAATGAGTTTGAGGTGACCATTGTAACCTTAGGTGGAACTAATAAGAAAATTAAACTGTTAAGATTCACAAAATGGAATATTTGGCAAGGGTTAAAGGTGGAAATATTGAATATGTCATGATCTTGGAATTGTTTGGAATTCCAAGGATTAGTGTCAACTTAAATCCTATATATGGCTCCATTATGAGGAAATTTGACACATTAGCAATCGGAAGAAGCAACTACTCTCATATGATGAGTTTATGTCCTACCAAGAAAAATGTTATAATATAGAGTAAAGTTAAAGTTCATCACCTTCACATGAATGGTGATAGGTGGGATGGTATTGGGGATCCACACATAGACTAAAGGATACATTTTAATTCATTCATATCCTTAACATGTGTTGAGTGTGTATTTGCATTTGACATTACATTCAAAATATATAAGGTTTTTGAGAAAATCAAGAGAGGCAACATAAGTGTCATAAGCCTCATCAATAAAAACATGATTTCTTTGGATATATCCAATTTGTATATTAATATAAGGAGGAGGATCGTCTATATAAATGAAAAACTCATCAAGGATCATATAAGCAATGGGGATTTTGAGGGAAAGAGAAGTGTGGTGGAGGTTTGTCAATGATGTTTCCAAGATAACCAAGGTTGTTGATGAGGTGTCATGTGTGTTAGATTAACAATGATAAAGTGTGATTCAAAGTGCTTCAATGTTCTTAAATTTTTCTTATAGTTTGACTTGGATAGGGAATTGATGGATGATATTGATAGTATGGACATGTTGCAAAGACCCTATGGTGTGTTATGAGTGCTTGGAGAGATATGCCACATATGCAAGTTTGTAAGAACAAATAAGAAGTTGTGAGACATCTATATATGTCTTGGTTCAGTTTTGGTGTGTCACTTGATCATTTGGAAAGAGAAACATGCATATTATATTTTAAGAGAAGCTAAACTATTACTATACTCATGAAGATATTGAGTGATCCAATAAGTTTGTGAATTTATTATAGCTACTCAGAAAGTCAATAGTGGTCAAATATTTTCATGAAGGTGCTATATATAGTGCCAAGAAGGTACCCTAAATATTTTTAATCTTTAATTTTTTTTTACCTCAATTTATAAACCTTCAAATTTTCTCTTACATACTGTGGTGGGCTAGAGATCATTAAGTTTAACTACATTGAAGTCTGAGGTCAACTAGTTAGTATATTTAATAATGTGTATTAAATCATAGATTGTGATCCAATGATGTGCATAAATTTAATATGTTAAATAATTAATTAAATAGTGACATGTTTCACATTCAAATATCTTAGAAAAAATATCAATAGTTCATGGGTGTTCATATAGATAGAGATCAATGGTGCAGGTGGAGTCAAAGAGTCAATGTGTGTAGAAGGCACATAGAACTACCAAGTGGCATAATAATGAGAGATTAAGTGATATTTTCATGAAAAATAATATAATAATATAAGGATATCGATGGTGATTATTTGGTCAAAATTTCTAGGGAGCCTGAGATGGGGTCAAAGTCTCTGATGTATAACATTTTCTCAGTGACTGTTAGAATTTGAATATTAAAATTAACAAGGGAAAACCTATTTATAGTTTTTAAGTTATTATTTAGATAAAAGAAGAATTTTATGGTGTTTCAAAATAAAAATTTGTATAGTACTTCAAGGTGCATCCAAAAATGTTGATTACAATATTTGGATGTTTGTACAATTGCAAATATTGAGCTTTAAAGTTGAATATGTTCTACAAGTAACCCGAGAAGGATATTTGAGTTATTCTTGATAGTATTTTTATTTTTAAAGATAAAATAACTATTTTATAGTGTTTTAGTATCCAAAAATACTATCTTTATATATTTTATAGGTTTGAATAATCCATATTCAATATGAACAATTGCTTAAAAATTAACGATGTTTGTTGAATGTACTGGCAGTTTGAGTGACCAACTTACAAAGGTAAGTTGAAAGTGTTATGAGTATAATTGAAGAATAAAATGAGTATGAAAATATTTTATGTCTCATTTTCTTATGAAAAAGTATTGGTTTTCATAGTTATCCTCTGATCAGATATGGAGAGTCAAAATAGTATAACTATATTTTGACTGTGAGACTAGTTTGGGTGGTCCTTTTCGAGAAAGTTGTATTTAGTGCTTAGAGCCTATGTTGGAGTTTTTAAATCACATGGAGGTTTAGATGAGGTCTTGATTGTTTCATCCATGTGATATAATAATATATATATGTCTAATATTTGAGTAGTTTCTCCATAAGTTTGAGACTGTGTTTTCAATGTATAAAGACTTGAAGAGCAAGGAGACCTAATTGGTAGGTTCATGTGTTGATTTATTGTTCAAAGTGAAATGGACCCACATGGGAGTGATAAAGAATATATTATAAGTTTTTATGTGTTAAAATCATTGTTAGATTCTGAATGTGGTCCAAGTAGTCTCACATGTAGTATGTGAGTATGAAGGCCTAATTGTTTTAGGTCTCATCAAGACCTAATGGTGATTTGGGGTTAATGAGTTATTGGCCAAAATAAATAATGTGTTTTTATTACATTTAACATGTATGGGTGATTATTTCAAAGGTATAACATTTATGTTAAACATCTTGGCTAATCAATATGGGTTGGATGAGTGTATGGTATAAATACTAGGCATAATTGGCCTATTTTGCTTAGACTTGTAAGAAAGGGGTTTCAAGCCAAGATAATAGCTCTTGAAGGAGAAGAAATAGGTAATTGAGGACAATAAAAATAAGGTAGAAACCATGTTTATTATCTAATAAATCCTATATAGGTGGATGATAAGGTCAATGAACCTAATAAGTCTAGAAGATAAATGTTGAGTAAATTAAACTTAGAGGTAGCTTGAGAGAGTGTAGAGTTGATATTTAAATGTTTGGAGCCAATAAAAATAGATAAAATTTGAAATATAAATTAAAATCCATTGAAAACCAATAGATATTTAAGAGGATTAGTCATGCTAGTTTAATCAAGGTGATGAAGGTGAACACCTGGGTCATTGGACCTAATGAGCCTGGAAGAGGCAGATTGAGAGAGTAAGCCTTAGAGGCTGATTGAGATTGCTTATTGGATGGATTTAAGAGATTATTAGGTTGAGGATTGTGTGCATGACTTAAAATTCTTGTTTTTGATGTTATTATATAGTTTTTTTAGGTTTTCTAATTGTTTATGTGCTAAGAAGTGAATAGTGATCCAAAAGGGTGTTTTTGATACATTGCTTGAGTGTGCAAGTTTGCGAGTGTATAAAGGGGAAATAAAATAAGTAAAATAATTCCATGATTAAGTTTATAATACATTATATCAAAGGTGGTAATAATATCAACGTAGTTGAGTGGGTGCTTCATTTCCTAGGGGGTTGGTTCCTCCTTATGCGATATGTGTCTCACTAAATTGAGGGATGGGTGTTCCTTGATCATGTTATGCTAGTCTAAATTTTGAATATATTATTTATGGGACTATAGTAAATATCTCAATGTTTAATGAATTTTATCCCCAAATAGGTTTTTCCACATATGTCATGTGTTTTATGCTTGATATTTATATATCTTCCTTGTTCATTGTAATGATTAATTTGTATGCATCATAATTGTATTTGTTGAATGTTTAAAGAGTTGGGAATTGAATTGAATTATTTGGAATCACTTATTCACCCCCCCCTCTCAATTATTATTCCTCTAACAATTAGTATCATTGCATGACCTTTTGTGTAAGTTTAAGCACTTGAAAATGATCTAAGGTACAATATGGGTGAAAAGACCATCATGTTTGATGATGAAGTTTGTTATGATAGGGAGAAAGAAGAAGTTGATGTAGAATTTGAGAGCATGAGTGCACTCATTAAACTAAAGGAGTAATAGAAGAGGAATTATAAGATGAGGAATATGATCAAAGTTCTTGAAGCACAATTCATATCGCTTGAGGGGATTTTGTTAGGCAAATCCATGAGAGAGGAAAAGGTGAATCAAGAACTGTTCAAGAATATGGAAAAAGAAATCTCAAGATCAAAATATGATAAAGAGAAGATCAACATTATTAAGGATCAATTAAGGGTTACTAAGAAAAATTTGAGTTCAAAAGAGGAAGAATGCACACATCTCAGGATTGAATTATAAGAGACAAATGCAAGTTTGAGTTAAAATCAAGGTGACCATGATGAGTTGATGTCTAATATTGATTCTATAAATATTATTGAAGAGTAACCATGTATATTAAAAGACGACATGGCCAAAAGGGATAAGGAGGATAAGGAAACCATAAAAGATCTTAGAATTCAATTAGAGGCTGATACTTCAAACATGAGGGATAAAGAAGATGAATGTGTTCAATTGAAGAATAATGTTGTTACCTAAGGGATGAACACAAAAATTTCATATTCAAGATATAAAATCTTGAAGAATATCAAAATAAATTAGATCAAGACAAAGAGGATGGTAGCATGAAAGACAATAAGTTATATCTGAGCAAAATGAAGAAATTAATTAGACAACCAAATGCTTCAAGGTATGCCAAATCTTGTATGGGCCATTATTTTATTTTTCATCTTGTTGGTCATAGGGAAAACAATTGTGTAAGAAAAAGCAACTAGTCAAAGGGAGATCAATACTATATTCAAACAAAAGGTATGGAAGACATTATTTTCTATAATTGTCAAAGAGTTGGTCACATTGCTAGGTTCTACAACTAAATATCATCAAGTCAAGATAAGCTCAATCATGTTCCTAAAATGGAAGAAAGAAGACAAGCTAAAAAAATCAATGCAATGAGACATTCATCATAGAGTAATTTTTATGCATGCAATCAGTTTGGACACATTGCTAGAGAATGTAAGATGAGAAGAAACTAGTCAAAGAAAAATAAAAATCATCATTAAGCAAAAGGTATGAATGATCTTTTTTGATTCAAATGTCATAGAGTTGGTCACATTTTTAGGTATTGCAATAATAGGTTGAATGAGTTATCAAAGCAAAATAGGGTGTATGGAGCTCCTAGTGTGCAAGTAAGAGGTCATAAATGGTTTTGGAAACCTAAGCCTATTAGGAGAGATCAAATGGAGACCAAATACGATTTGTTTTACATGATAGAGATGAGGGAATGTCAAGAGTTTTTTTTGTTTACAATTTTTTACAAGTTTGAAGTAAAGAATGAAGTCAAGGATCCATTCAAAGTTAATTTGGTGATGAGGGAAGACTGCAATTCAAATGAGAGTATGGAGATATGGGAGTCTACTAAGTCTTGGAACTTTTAATCTCACTATGTCAAAGGGGTGTCTCTCTCTAAGATTTAAGGAGACACTTTATAGAAAGAGGAAGCATGGTGGATACTAGTTGATCTTTGATTGATGTTGTAGGAAAAGAAAGGAGAGTTGAAAAATAGAGTGGTTCAAAGATCTGAAGATGTTATAGTTTTGAGTGTATATTTGAGAAGATAGAAGAATAATGTTCCATAAGGTCATGAGAGGATGTATTCGCCTATAATGGAAGGACATGAAGAATTTTAGTGATATGAAGGTGATCACATTTGCAGTTTCTCATTTCAAGATCTAGATTGCAAGTATGTGTGCTCAAGGTGCTTTTATGTTTGGATATCTTTTATGTGCAAGTTGAAGATTTTTGAGTGCTCTCAGGTTTTCTAAATTTTAGTTTAAGAGCAAAAAAGTCAAAACCTAGCTGAAGGGTCTATGGTTTATCGAAGGTGCATGACCTAAAAAATTGGTCTAGAATTGTCTTATTAACATCTAGGTCTGAGATAAGTTTCAAGTGCTTATGTTGATCAAAAGATGGTGAGTTGACTGAGTTTCATTTGAAAATATAGTATTTTTGTCAATGTTGGTTAGTTTGTTCCTTAAGGAATTTGAGGTCTAAGGTTAATTGATATATTGAAATGGCCAAATGGGTTTAAAAATATTGTTTCATAGTCATCTGAAAGTGTGTGGTGTCTTCCATGGATGAGGCTTTGTGCAAATGGAGGGTTAATTAGCTAGTAGGTTTGTGAAGGCACTATGGTGTAGAAGTAGAGTTGGAAGATGATTTTTGGCATGAATGAGGGAACACACAATTTTATTTTAGATATGAAATTTCAAGTCTTGAAGGTGCATACATAGAAAAAAAATATGTGTTTCAAGTTTTAGGTAGGGCTATTAGGTCTCTAGGCAAGGCTAGTGAAGAGAAGAGTGGTCTTTGGTCATTTTATGCATATGATAAAGGTAGAATAAAGTGAGAAGGTATTAACTCAAGTGTGTTGTTTCATCATGATTGGAGATGGTTTGAAGGTGCTCAAAGGATTCCTAAGCTTAGGTGACTTAGGGGGAGTCCCTCTTTATGTTGTTAAGGTGACTTCAATCAATTTTTGGTGTTTATGTGTGTTTTGTCTTCATAGAAGCAATGCATGATCAAATAAAAATGTAGTCATGGAGAATGTTTGAGAAGCTCAAGGTAATAATAGGAATGCATAATTATTGGAGTACTATATCATCTCTCAGAGGTGGTCCTTTCTTATTATTTCTCCTTCAAGTCTTTTCAGGTTCACAGGATCATAAATTGATCCCATTTTATCATTGTGTCAAAGGGGAGGGGGAGAAAGTAATAGAAGAGAGAGATAGAGTCTAAGAATAATATCTATATTGGTGTTTGACATTAATGATAAAGGGGGATATTATTGGAGGTTTTTCAATGATGTCTCCAAGATGACAAGGGTTGTTGATGAGGTGTCATGTGTGTTAGATTGACAATGACAAAGTGTGCTTCAATGTGCTTTAGTGTTCCTACATGGTTCTTAAGTTTTTGATTTGGATAGGAAATTCATGGATGATATTGATAGTATGGATATTGTAGAGACTCTATGGGGTGTTATGAGTGCTTGGAGAGATTTGGCACATGTGTAGGACTATAAAGACATAAGTTGTGAGGCATCCATAGATGTCTTGGTGAAGTTCTAGTATGGAAATTAATCATTTTGAAAGATAAACATGAATCTTATAGCTTAAGAGAATCCATACCTTTAATACTCATCATGAAGATATGAGTGATCCATCAAGTTTGTGTATTTATTATAGGTACTCATAAAGTTAACAATGGTCAAAGGTTTTTATGGAGATGTTGTCTATAGTGTTAAGAAGGTACCCTAAATATTTGGACTCTTGAAGTGTTTTCATGGTAATGTTATAAAACTTAAAATTTGATATTATAGACTATGATGGGCTAGATACCATCAAGTTTAACTACGTTGAAGTCTGAGATCAACTAGTTAGTAGATCTAATTGTGTGTATTACATCACAAATTGTGATCCAATGACATGCACAAAGTCAATATGTAAAATAATGAACATGCTAGTGACATGTGTCAAATTCATGGATCTTGGATAGAATATCATTTGTCCATGAGTATTTGTACATATATACATTGATGTTTTGGGTTGAGTCAAAGAGTTAATGTGCATAAAAGGCACATAGAGCTACCAAGTGGCACAATCATGGGAGCTCTGATCTAAGATCAATAGTGAGCATTGCATAGTAAACACTTGACTAATCTGAGGAGATTGATGGTACATATTTGGTTAATATTTATAGGGAATATGAGATGAGTTCAAAGTGTCTAATGTTTAACATTTGCTCAATCATTGTTAGAATTTGAATATTCAAATTAATGAGGGAAAACCTGTCTATACTTTTTGAGCTATATATTTTGATCCAAGCATAATTTTATGGTGGTGTAAAATAATTTTTTTTATTACTTCAAAGTGAATAAAAAATATTTATTATAAGATTAAAATTTTTGTATAGTTGTAGATATTAAACTTTAAATTTGACTGTCTATTTGACGGTGTTCTACAAGTGACCCGAAAAACATATTTGAGTTATTCTTGATAGTATTTTGATGTTCAAAGATGAAATAACTAATAGAGATTATTTTATACTCCATTAATACTATCTATATGGATCTTATAGGTTTTAATAATCCATATTCATTATGAACAATTACTTAAAAGTTGATTATGTTGGTTGAATCTATTGGTAGTTTGAGTGGCCATCTTACAGAGGCATGTTGAAGGTGTTTTAAGCATAATTCAAAAATAAAATGAGTGTTAATATGTTATATAAGTCTTAGAGGCTTATGAAAAGTATTGGTTTTCATATTTTCTCCCTAATCAGAAATGGAGAGTCAAAATAGTATAACTATATTTTGACTGTGTGTGACCAGTCTAAGTGGTCCTTTTTGAGAGAGTTGTATTGAGTGCTTGGAGACTATGGTGGAGTGTCTAAAGCATGTGTAGGTGTATATTATGTCATAATGGGTTTATACATGTGATATAATCATATGTATATTGGAATATTTGATTATCTACTTCTCAAGTTTAAGACTGTGTTTTCTATGTATGAAGACTTGAAGAACAAGGAGACCTAATTGGTAGTTTCATGTGTTGATTTTGTGTTATAGGTGTCATGGACCCATATGAGAGTAATAAATTAGATATTATAATTAGTTTTATGTGTTCAAAGCATTAGTAGAAGCTGAAAGTGGTCCAAGTAGTCTCACATGTAACATGTGTGTATGAAAGCCTAATTATTTTAGGTCTCAACAAGACCTAATGGTTTTTTGGGGCTAATGAGGTATTATCCAGCCTAATTAATGTGTTTTTATTATAATTAACATGTATAAAGACCTATTTAAAATGTATAACAAGTATGGTAAGCATCTTGGCTGACCAAGATGAGTTAGATGAGTGTATGTTATAAATACTAGGCATAATTAGCCTATTTTACATTGATTTGTAAGAGAGGGGATTCAAGTGAAGATAAGAGATATGGTAGTATCAAAATCAATTCACTAAGTATCATAGAATAAGAAATAAACCATGTTTATTATCTATCAAAGTTGATACAAGTAGATGATAAGATCAATGAATCTAATAAGTCTAGAAGAGGCATGTTGAGCGAATTAGTCTTAGAGGTAGCTTGAGAGAGTGTAGAGTTGAGAAGTGAATGTGTGGATCCAAGAAAAGGAGATAATATTTGAAATATAATGTATAGGTAATTTAGGACCAATAGAGAGTGAAGAGTTCCATTCATGATTTTATGATAAGGTGATAAAGGTGAACACATAGTTCATTGGACCTAGAGCCTTTATGAGGCATATTGAGAGAGTAAGCCCTAGAGGCGAATTGAGTGAGTGTGCTTAGTGGATGGATTGAATATTAGATAAGGTTAAGGATTGTGTGCATAATATATAGGTCATGTTTCTTATTTTGTTATAGAGGTGTTTTAGGTTTATAATTGTGTATGTGCTAAGAAGTGAAGAGTGATCCAAAAGGTTGTTTTAGATGCATTTATTAAGTGTGCAAGTTTGTAAGAGTGTCAAGGTGAAGGAGAAAAATTAAGATAATTACATCATCAAGTGTGGAAGACATCAGATTAAAGGTGGTGATCATATCAAGGTAGCTTAGTGGGTGCTTCATTTCCTAGGGGGTTGGTTCATCCTTGTGGGATGGGTGTCTCACTAAATTAAGGGATGAGTGTTCCTTGAGTAGTTGGTGTTGGTATAAATGTTTAATCTTATCTTTATAGGATTGTATTAAATATTATAGGGTTCAGTGTGTTTTATCCCCTAAGATGGTTTCCCAAATATATCATGTGTTTTATGCTTGATCTTGACATATATTCCTTATTCATTATAATGAGTAATTTATGTGTCATAATTATATGTGTTGAATGTTTAAAGAGTTAGGAATTGAGTTGGATTATATGGCATCACTGATTCACCCCCCTCTTAGTGATTTTAACTCTAAAAAAGTGTCCATTATTTCATCAACATGTATGGACATCTCTTTGCACTATTGTAAAATGATATCTCCTAATCTGGATAAGGTAGATTTGCATCATGCTAGGGGAAGATGAGGGATGTTCATTTCAAACAAAAGTTAAATAATATAATTATGATTATGTAGAGAGTTCTATGTAATTTTGAGAAATAGGATTTAACATGGAAGATTAGTAAGTTCCATGACAGGATCCCACTCATCATAATCCATAAGAGGATTTTTGGAAAGAGGTGTATAGTGTTGATGGAAGTCCTCATAAGGAGGAGGTGAATTTCATGTGAATTTATGTTGATAATAGGCTGAAGGTTTAGTTGGAGGATAAGTTTGTTTATTGTCTTTAGAGTAAGAGTTAGTTCATGTAGGTTTGCTTTGAGAAGAAGTGTTGATATAAATTTGAGTATCATTAGTGATAGGTATAGATGTTGGAGGAATGGTATAAATGTTATGAGAAGTGTTATCTAAGTAAGGTGTTGGAATTATTCCATCAAAAGATATAAAATATTCTTTCCCCAACTTTGTTAAGTGAGTTGGAGAAGATTATTAGATAACACAAAATTTGTGAGATAATTGAGGGGTGTGGATAAGATGAGTATCAATGAAAGCAAACACCCTTTGCATATTAGTCATATATACCACATGCTCTTTAAGAGTTAGGTTAAGAATATTTTCAACATTATTTTTATAATGAGTAGGCTTGTCTTGCTTATCTTGGAGATTTGGAAGATGATGTTTATAGATGGCCAAACAAGCATTAGCCTTGTTCAAAACTTGATATTTATTTTGTGTTTCGTAGGATATGAAGGAAATATCATAGGCTTGGTGGCATTTACAAATGATAGAATCATGGTCAAAATTTGGACCAAGAAGGAAATCCATATAAAAATTATGAATTTACCTACATGTTTCATGAGAATGGCCCCAACCAGCATGAACCCAACAAAATTTATTGGGATCATATGAAGATTTCATGGGATGAGTGAGATCAAGTTATTGTGGAAGATCCCTTGGTATACATTTATGTAATTTTACAAAGAATGAAGGTTTATGAACATTGATGTTTTTTCTGTAGAAGGTAAATGAGGATCAGTGATGTGGCTAGGGGTAAGCTTCTTCTAGAGTCTGGTTGGGAATAATGGCTTGAATACTATGAATGGTATCATAAGATTATATGACACCATCATTTGTAGCATGATTATCCTTATTATTTATTAACATGTGAGTACCCATAGAATTTTTGGATGGATCAAATTGATACATAAGGAAATCTTGATGTTTGGCTTAGTGAATTGCTTCTTCTAAAGTGCATGGAGAGAAATTCCAAACCAGATATTACAACTTGGGAAAAAGAGTATTGGTAAATACATGAAAGATTTTATCATCTACCATATTATGCTCCCATTTTTTACACAAGGTATTTCATTATTTGATGTAAGCCCATTCAATTTTTTTCTCAAGTTGCTTACAATTGATAAAATGGACCAAGGTATTCTTAGGGAGATCACTAGTTTGGAATTATTGGACTAGAACATTGACTAAATTTTCCAAACTAGTGATGGAATGAGATTGAAGTTATATGTATCAATTTAAAGCATTTCCCATGAGAGTCTTGGCTAATATATTTGTAGAGGTAAAAGTATATAACTTGTCCCAATCTTTACATATATTTCAAAATGTTTTTAAGTGAAGAGTAAAATCTTTTGACCCATTATAAGTAATGGTAGGGGTGATACCTCTTATATCAATATTAGCAATTTGAGATGTAAAAGGCTCATTTTGAAGGTGATTGACTATTTTGTTAATAAGGGGAGGTTTAGGGATAATATTACCATGAGAATACCAAAGAGGTGGTAGGGGAACATTTTGGTTATGCATGACCCATGGCATCTATTGAGGGTGGATTTGAAGATGGATAAGATGATTTTACATTTGCATCTTTTGATTTGCATTGTTATCTTATAAATCATTAATTTTATTAAGGGTTTGTAATATAAGTTAATGGCTTTGAGTGGTACTAGTGGAATTGTATTGGAATTGGTAGTAGTGGATTGGGTACCACTTTGGGTATTATTAATAGCTTGACAATAATTGTTGGTAAGTGAGGCATTAGTGGAATAATTTGCTTGTGTGGCAAAAGATGTACTAGTAGATGGATAAGAAGAAGCAACACTAGAGGCATGATTACCATGGGTATAAAATGATGAACTAGTGGAATAATTGAGAAGAGTGGCTCTTGGAGGAAGCCCACTAGATGTAGAAACTACCATGTTAGTAGAGATAATAGGCATGGAGGTGGAGGAAATTAAAGAGTGATATGTCATGGTATGAAAAGGGGGAAAAATAGAGGAAAGAGGCTGAGAAGCAAAGAAGATAGTATCCCCAAATCCATATGAGAATGTGGGAGAAAGTGAATGGGGCTCCTCAACTTGACCACTTATCATGAGATGGTAAATAGTAGAAGGATATTTTCTTCAATGTTGGGGAAACTCATTGATGAAGAAGATAATCTATGGGGTATAATCTAATTCAATTGAATATTCAAATGAGAAGAGAGGATTGTGAAACAGATAGGAATGAGGAGGTGTCCCATAGTTTATAGTGTGAATGGATACATGCACATTACTTGCATATAGGGTAGGAGCCACAAGATCTTTATGGGATAACCTATTGGGGTTGGTAAGACTCATCATAACTATTGAGTTCAACTTAATGTTGTCTTCAAATAAGAATTTCATGATAAATGTGAGAGATTAAAGAAGGCAAAGTTGAGTCAAAAGCAAATAGATAGAAAAGATAGAGAAAAGTACAAAGTCAACCAGGTCAACTTAGTACTACTAGACAAAACATAGAAGAGTACAGGGTTGACTAGGTTGATGTAGTATTATAAATATTAAAATAGATAGTTTGATAAAGATAAATAGTCCATCACATTAACTTTGTAGTGTAACCTGATAGGCAGAAAGAAGTACTAGGTTAACTAGGTTTATGTAGTACTGTAGATAGGGAAACAAATAGTTTGTAAGAGACTGTGTTGAATAAAATGATAGTGTACTAAAAATAGGGAATTTTTTTCGCAAATGTAATCAGGATCAAAATGTGAAAGTAAACACACACAAAATTAGATAAATGAGAGTGATCCAATTAGTACACAACAAAAAACCTTTCACCAATGTTGACCAATGCAAGTTTTTAGAATACAACATACATTGAGCAAAAATCAAGAAGTCAAGTATAAAGTAAATGCTAGGTAAGTGGTCATCCTAAGTGTTTTTAGATTATTATAAAGTGTTATTTTAAGTGTGATAGGGAATTTGGGTGAAAATAAGGAACTAGAAAGCAAGCTATGAATGTTTTTAGGATATGTAGACTGAAAGCAATATATGTTGGTAATGGTACTAGCTTAGTATTGGGGCCTACCCTCTCTCTTCACAATCCCGCAATGATAAGCGTCTTGTGTTATTTTATAATATATAACATTAACAATGTGTTATACTTGGCCAAAAAACCAAGTTGGCTTCCCCTTTGGTGATGAAAAACAAGTAGGTAGGCCTTGGATAGAAAAATGTTAAATGCATCTTGAAATTTATGATTTGGTAGTGTGTGAAAAAAGAGAGAAATAGTGAAACTAAATGATATATTGAAAAAACACCTAATTAGACTATGTGACCTACTATAATCATGGAAACAACTAAAAATGAAAGTCTAAATTAATTAGTAATATATAGTTGTTAATTCCCTAAATTAAGAATGATAAAGAGTAAGTTCAAATGACACTATATGAAAACATTATAGAATGTAAATGATATGGTTGCTAATGTATTGTAGAAGAAAGAGTCCATAAGAACTAAGTTGACTTAGTCTTTTATATAGAAGATAGGTTATAAAAATAAGTCAACCAAGTTGACTTAGTTTATTGTAGGATTGTAGTTTTGAAGACTACAAAATTTCACAAAACACAACTATAATGAAGTACTCAATTGAAAGAGAGATAAAGAAAGGAACCTTGGTGGGTTGGAAGATGTTGAGGATTGTAATTTTTTTGTTAAAGTACCTTAAATTTTGCTTCCAAGTTCTACCAACTATGTCAAATAGGTTGACCTGGTTCTATGAAAACCTTGTTTACTGAAGGCTATTAAGATGACTGAGTCGACTTGGTCGACTGAGCTAGTTATTTGAATGCTAATTATAATACTAATTTAACCTTTTCAACATAGTCTGCTATTTTGGGACTGAATAAGGGTTTAATGTCGACCTATTTGATCTAGTAACCTATATCTGATTAAGACTTGGAATGAAAGAATAGAGTTATTTTGATGTGACTATGTGTTAAACTTGAACAAAAAAGTTATAACTATAATGACCTATTCAACCTAGTATCATAAATATAGTAAAATAATAAAATGATAGAAATGAAAATCATAAAATAAAACCTATAGGGTTAAATTCATAATTGGTTCACTAAAATGTATGTAATGAAAAAATTCAACATGTCTACAAATCAATCCTAACTTGGAGAATATAAATCCTACCTACACTTCTGACTGGGGATATATTAGATAATTACAATTATGACCAATATGGATCCACTAGACCTAGCCAAGGAATTTATTACCAAAATAATATCACTAGATAGCTTTCCAAAGCCCCTAGCCAAGACAAAGTACATAATAACCCTAACTAGGTCCTGTGTTTTCATATTCACTATATAAATAACTAGTAAAGTATAAAATTTAATTTGGTGCTCACCAAAGCTTGTGGGACAAAGTGGGGGTAATATAAACTAAAAGTAAACATACATAGAAGACATATACTCATGTCAATGTATACATAATCTTAACTCATGGAAGAGAAATACAAATGCACACTTATCTACTCTTACAAAGGAGGAACAAAGTTAGTAATACTTAACTTTAAAGGCAGACCTGTTAGCCTCAATCTCTCCCTTGGCCTAGGTGACTTGCAAGAGGTTGTTATTTTATGTAAGGATGACGAAGATAAATCAACTCTAGGCTACACAACTTATTAGTCCATCCAAAATACTTCTCAACAAGACAAGATCTGTATCTCCAAAGGAAGTATGAAACCCTAAGCTTATTCCTTAATTAGAATGGTGGATAAGCATATGAAAAATATATATTACTTCTTCTGTTCTCTTATAAATGGTGAAATGATTCTGTTTATATAGGTGGATATAGCCCTAAACCCTTTTGAATGTTTCATATAATAAGGTTGACTTGGTTGACCTAGTATCATAATTGACAAAAACATAGTAGGTCACAAACGAAGTCATCAATGGGCTGACCTAAACCTTAATGGGTTTTGGCAATAATAATACAAGGTTGATGCAGTTGACATAGTCATGGAAACTATCAAAAATGGGTTTAGGTTAGGGAAAGGACTAATGAAGGTGGTAAATTACTAGAGGAGTGTGCAAAATGGGAGGGAAATATTTAGGTTATGGTTTTTAGGGGACAAGTATGAAGATAAAAAGTGGAAAAAAGGATAACATTCCTGTAAAGCACCAATGTTCTATCCATCCCTTTCTCGGTGCACCCCTTAAGGTGTGCACTTAGAGAGATTGAGAGTCGATGGGTTATTATAAGATAAACATTATCAGTAATTGATAAATGTTTGAAAATATTATGTGTATACAGAAATCATATTCAAGATTGTCATTTTTTAAATTAATTGTATTATAAATGAATTTGTCATATATTTGGTAATGTTTCTAGATAAACCATTTTCACAAATACAAGTGTTTTAATAATATTACAATAGCATAATGTTAATCCTATGAGTAATTGTAGGAGAGATTTTGTATTATAGTGGTAGATATAGATAGTTTCGATAGGACACCCAAGATTATTCTTAGAATATGAAACGAATAGTCAAATTCATGGCTATTTATTATTGTAATATTTCATTCTTCATTAATGAAATAATTTTGGTTTGCAAAATATCACATTATTTACTATCATTCCATTCTTGCACTAACATTGGTAAATGAACATAGAGTTCATATATTCATTTCTTCATTCTTTCTCTTTACATATTTCATTATAATCCAATCAAAATATTTCAATATCAATATTAAATTTATACAAACTATATATCAATGGATATTGGTTGTTTGTGAAGGCATTTTTGTCTTAAAATGTGTTTTTCTTTGAATTTATATTTTTGACATGTATACATAAATCTTAAACTTGTTTGATGTCATTTAATACATGTATGAAGTAATTTTTATATTATTTAATTTGCCTCAATAGATTTACATGGCATGTTAGTTGATTACACCCTTTTGGACTAGTTTCCGAGAAATATATAGCTAAAAAGAAGAAGATGTAGATGTTTATCTATTTCTTTGACTTTGCATAGATGTTTAAGAGGCATAAAAATTGATTACCTACCATTTTAGATATGATATCTATTCATTGGATGATTTAAATACACGTTCATATTCATATTCAATATTATTGATTACGGTTAGTTAAGTTTTGGCTATTTTTAGGACTGTATGGTATTTTTTAGACTTGCATGGCCATGCATTATCCTTTTGAGTGGCGTATTATTTGTTCCTTGCCTATGTGGAAATATTTATATCCAAGTCATATTATTAAATGAGTGTGTGGAGCTATCAAAGACTTCCAAGAGAACTGGTTCAACCTACATCTAAACTTCCAAGTGGTGCCTAAACAAGAGATAAGTCCATATTATTTCATTTTATGATTTATTTTTATTTGATAAAAGCATAATCATCAAATGGATAATATTACCACAATGAAATAATAATCATATTTTATACTTTTGATTTATTTAAAATAAAAATAAGACTTTTTTAAACAATAAAATAGTTCATTTCTAAAAATAATTAGTAAAATTTCAAAATCAAACCCAATTATGCAATCAAAAACCAATTCACATCATTCAATATCAATAGTGCCTATAGATTATGTTTACCATTCACATTGTCACAATCGAAGAAGCACGCTTATGACCTAATCTAGGAAAAAAATAGTTGTGGCATCATCCCTATAAACCAATTGGAAGAACTAAGAAAAATTTCAATGTTTCCATTCCATTCATTACCTCTTTGTGACTATTGCTAGATGTAAATCCACAAAACAAGTAAGAACACTTTGAGTATATAAAATTATCATTCTCATGTACAAGGACATAGATAGGGAAAACTATTCTCATGTAATAGATAGGCACCATGTACCATTTTTATCACATGTGCTTTAATTTATCTTTCATGTATCATCAAGTGTATATAATGGATGAGATTATTCCACATACTAATGAGTTTATAGGAAGGATGAAAATATAGACAGATTTTTTATATCAAACATGTGTTTTGTAGAAAATGAGACCTTTTTATAGTGGTAGGAAACCATTCCATATCTAGATATAATAAACATGTATTCAATAAAAATATATTTTTTGGATAGCCCTAACTAGAAAATATACATGGTTATAATGGTCTAGATTGGTGTAGAATGTGTAGCACACACACCTTGAACTAGAAACCTATTTTTAATAAATATAATGATGACTCTAAATATATCATCATTATAGTACCAAAGTGATTTAGATTTTTAGGGTTATGGAATTTAAGCCTTAGGTTTTTAAAGGGCCTGAGTAAAGTAAAATAGGGTAGAAATATGCAATAAATATAGCCTTAATTTGTAATATAATTGACTTAATTTGAAATTTATAAAAATATTAATAAATAATGTAAATAATTATTTAGTTAAAAATTGGCTAAAATAGGAGATCTAAAGGATAAAAACTAGGGAACTAATTAATCTGAGTGTCAGAGATAGGATCCAAGTGTAAAAACCCTTTGTGGTTAGTATTGCCCTAATTATACAGGAGCACCATTTGGTGATAGTGTCCTTATTTTTTCGCTAATGTCCTATATTTAGAATTTTTTTGAGCTTCTAGGTACACCTTTGTCTAAGTTTGCCAATC
This sequence comes from Torreya grandis, assembly GCA_037957365.1. NCBI lineage: Eukaryota > Viridiplantae > Streptophyta > Pinopsida > Cupressales > Taxaceae > Torreya > Torreya grandis. The sequence continues at coordinate 400,271 of JARHVA010008079.1, forward strand.
ATGTTCCTATGCACATGAGTTATGATGACTTGTTTTGATTGATTTTTTATGCAAACCCTTAGCCTCCATATTGTTAGGGCATCTGGTTGGCACAAGTAGAAAGTGTGATGGTAGTAGGGTAGACTATAAATAATTAACACCCCATTGTGATGAGAGTTGCCTACATACCAATATTATGAGGAGGGATGAAGCTCGTTATAGTTTTACCCACCTAAATACTTGTGTAAGTGCAACCGAATCTAGTATGTATGTTTTGTTGAGTGATTTCAGTATGCTTGAGACTATAAATATGAGTAGTCTAAGCTTAAGAATGTTTTATATGGTTTTATTCATAAATAGGGAATAATACAGATCAATAACCTAAATTTTGTGCATCTTGTTATAAGATTATTTGTGTAATTTGCATATGATTTCCATCTAGTGGTTAGAGGGATAAAAGTTATGTATATATATTTTTATAGTGATTCTACGGGTCTTAAAAGTGGTCTATCTTGACCTTAGGTGTTTTATTATCTGAAACAATATCCATTGGATACAAAAGGATAGAAAAATACAATTGTACCTAAATTGGGACACTAACACCATTGTTGCTACTATTCCTATTATGAAACTAGTGTCCAAGTGGTGAAAAATTGAGGCACTAGGGGACCTGATGCTGAAGTGAAAGTTTGGGACTACTTTAGGGATTTGTAGGGTTGTGTATGGCCTATAAAAACATTAGATAAGTGTTTAAATAATCCGTTAAATAGGTCTAGGGTTAAACTAGGGATATGTGGTCTCAAATAGCACTATTATCACTCAAGTGTCATTTTTAGATGATTATATTCCCCCCTTTATTATATAAATACAACAAAGAAAAATGACTAGGATAAAGGAAAAATAAGTGTACTTGAACTTACCTAAGAGGTGAAGCCTATGAATCCGGATCAGAGTATGTGATGGATGCTCCATTACGTGTCCTAAAAATGAAATGGGCATAAATCAATAATTATTTAAGAAACATCAAAATCAAAAGACAAAACTAAGTAAATAGATAAGAGAGAGGAAAATAATAGATACACTTCATAGGTTATGTGAACCAATTCATAAACCTAGTGAAAACCTCTTTGTGTGCATGTAAATAGTGATCAATTAGTGAATAACTTAGAATGAGATGATGGCTTTCTCAATCCCCATGTGTGTTTGGATCATGAACTCAATCTAGCTTTGAATCCATCATTTCCCACCCTGACTTGTGGATAACAACCTATGAAAAACTTGGATTGGATTCATGATATGTCAAACCCTCTCATGTAAGTGGCTTAAGAACTCAAGTAAACTATAAATCTATTATTACCCACCCATGTGTAGTAGATGAATCTAAGATTGAAATTACATGATGTAACTAAATATATTTAATTTTAATTATAACTATATATGGAATCTCTACGTCCCTCAAAAAAATTAGAATGTAAAATGGATGTGTTCCACTTGGGAATATTAGGCAGCTCTAGGCCACTCAAGAATACCAACCACTGCACATGGAGGAGGACATGAATATAGTGTGTAACATAGAACATGTTACCTATTGTGTGAAAAATATATAATGACATAGATTTTGTCATTCGATCTGATCAATTGATGTGTAAGTGAGCATATAGAAACAATGTGCCATGTATACGCACCCAAATTTAATAACTAAGTATATGGATTCTAAATTGTGTTGTAATAGTATATATTTAGTATCTAAACTAAAATGGGAATGATAATGCCACACATGATGCCTAAAATCTACGAAAAATGATATCAATTTGAGCTAAACTGAGCCAAAAATAGTAATTGGTAAATAAACCTGTGTAAACTTAGATTATACCTACTATGATTTTATGGCCAATCTAGAATATTTTGAACCAAGGCTACCAAATAGTATCACCATATGTTGGATAATAGTTTTGGTGGTAATATTATCCCAATTTGGGTGATAAAATGTCAAACCATACTAATTTTGGTGTAATTGAAACTAGATTATGTGTCATTGTTTCCCACTATGTTTTCTTGAAACTAATTTATATATTCTATGCTTATGCATTGAAAATTTTACTCTGAGTGCATTTAGATATATTGATCTCTATGAAAAACCTATGTGAATTCCCTCTCATTTGAGTGGATTTGTTGAGCTTGTGCAAGAATTATCCTTAAAATAAACTTCTTTGTAAAAGGTGTGTTAGCTAGATAATATATGATATATGCATAATAAACCAATATAATGTGTATACATAACATCACAATGTAAGATAGTTTGAACATAAGTTTTTAATTTATGATGTATGTTAGATATAACATTCATAAGGTTATCAAGATAGATATAACAATGTATATGAATAATAAATATGAGTAATAACTAACTAACTACCTAGGTGGATAGGGAATGATGTCCATCACAACAGTCAAGTAAGAAGGGGAGATGCATGAGGTCCTTCATAGCATCTGAAAAAAGAGTTTTTAACAATCAAAATAAAAGTGTCATGGCCATGATGTGTATAAAAAATCATACATACAACATGTATGAGACACAAAATGGAAGCCAAGGCGACATAATATAAGGGACATAGGCACATGTCACTAAATCTAGTAAATCAATACATACAAGGACATTTTTTAATGTTCACATACACAAATAAAAATAAAATTATCCTAGAGCCACATATAAGGACATATTCAAATGTCCATAAACACAATTAGTAAGGCACACGCAAGGGCATGGGAACATGTTCAGATCATACATACAATGAAAACAAGTGAAATAGAGGCATAGAGCAATGACAATTTTAAATGCCTTTGAATAGAATAAGAAAAGAGACACAATAAAATATAAATTAGGAAATCTAGAAATGAAAGTATCCATGAACAATTAGTACAAATATATATAATAGAAAAATGTATATAAGTTAAGTTTAAAGTAGTAGTAGTCAGTAATGAATCTGAGTAGGTGTAGAATGATCAATATCAAGATATAACAATGATAAATATATGATTTAGAGTTTATAAAGATGTAACCTTGAAATTATAAATATGTATAACATGCCCCAAAATGGGTGAATGTATCAAATGAGGAACCCATGTATTTATGTATATGCCCCCAATGGGTAGATAGTAGAAAATATAGATCTATGTAGTGGACCTGGGTCCTACAAGTATCTGTGAACACTTGAAAAGAATAAGTGAAATATGTATGTATGATGAAAATTTATTAGACCCAAATATGTAGCATATGTATTGTCTAAAAAATATAAGAAATGTAAACATGACAGTGCATACAATCTAATGTTTTTATTTTTAGATTAAATATTTGAATTTTTTTGTGTTTTTACATATTATATTATTTTTTAATTTTCTAGATATAAACTATTTACATGTAACATGAAAATAAAAATATATATAAGAACCAAGAAATAAGGAAATTACCCACAATAAAGGAGGAATATACTAATCAATGAGTCTAATGGGAGACACACTATCAATGTGTCTTGTGTCAAATAAATGAACAATAATTATATGTGTTGTGTCAAAAAATAAGTGACGTCCCAGAAATTGTACTGATTGACCTATATCTAACACCACATATGAAGTGGTGATAGGAATACTTTAAGCTAATTAGGGTGTTTTGTGAATTATAGGTGTTACATCCGAATTCTATTACTAAATTGATTTACCTAATTATCTATGGTTTATTATGGTTGTTATATTTATTTTTTACTTTTTAACTAAATTATAAGTTATGTTTTTATGGGACAAATGTATGTTACATAGATTTATTGATTTGATTATTATGATATGGATAATTATTAATTCTATAAATAATGATTATGTTATATTTGTTGTTAATAACATTGTTTTATGATATATGTATCATGATGTATTTGACTACCTTATTGTCATGAGTGGGATGTAGGATAATTCATCCCTTTGAGCATGATGGAGGGAGATAATCATCAGATAGGGTGGTATGGATGGTGATGGTGAAGGATGAAATAATAAATGCTAATACCCATGCACACACCACATTATATTTTAAATGTTAAATGCATTATGTGTTTGGATTATTAGAGTTAATATATTTTGAAATTTAATTTTACTTAGACATTATATTTTGGATGTTCTATGTTAGTATATATATATGGGATAAATATTGTGTGATATTTCATTTTGTATATTATACGTAGACTTAGTGTTTAATATTGTAGTGTGATAAGATTACTTACTCATGTTTGTGTAAGATTATGGAAAAGTAAATCTAATAGAGGATATATAATGACTATTTTATCTACACTATAAAAATGGATTTATAACCTTTTAAAATGTTAAGTTTTATATTATTAATATTTTAGAATATCAATATACACCAAGCTATTAAAATAACAAAAGACATATATAGCCTATATACACTAGTAATGACTTAAACATCTATCTTTTTTGATAAAGAGATGATAACCTTTATTTGTTGACAAAGAAGTTAAATTATCCTAAATACTATCCTTAAAATATAATCTTAGTCTTTGATTATCATGTATAAGACTAAATTGAGATTTAAAATTCATGGTTATCATTTTGAATAATGATTAATGTGGAACTGTTTATTTGAAATACTCAAGAATGTAACATAGTTGAACATGCGAGATTTTTAAAAAAAAATAATGATAAATAAAATTAAATAACATTTTAATGAAAGAGAAATTAGGGATTTATGTTAG
>JARHVA010008079.1:410000-415000 GCA_037957365.1 Torreya grandis
AAATGGACATTCATAAACCATCTACCATGGATAATGTTTTTGAGAAAGCAATCAAGCAGGATTAAAAGTTGAAATCTCTTTCTCAGGTCAAGGACAAGTTTAAGAAAACATTTGGAAGTTCTAAGACAACTTTGAAGAAGAACTAGAAGTAGAGGAGTGGGGACTCCAAAAGTTAATTCTAAATTTAGAATACCAAATTCAATAGTGATTCAAGTAGCAATAAATTGTGTAATGGTTCCAAAGGAAGTATTAAGGGAAACTAACAATATAATTGAAAGGGACCACTAGGAGGTTACTTCATTTGTTGAGGTGACCATTTTACACAATACCTAGGATAATTTGAGGAATAAAGGTTTTACCCCTCAGAAAGGAAATTTTCATCAACGTATAAATGCAAGAGTTACTAATTGGCAAGATGAATTCAAAGCATCACTCATAGAAATATTAGGTACTTTTATTGAAAATCTAGCTTCTATTTTAATAGATACATGGGCTACATAATGTTTTATATCTCCTAGAATTCTAAACAAATTGTCTAGGAAATCTAATGTAATAAAAAATGCATGGTCAAATCAATATGGGAAGTATTATAAAATCTAGGTTGACAAGTGTTTAGTTGAATCATAAATTATGTTTCCATAATTCACAATGGTTATAGATATTTGTGTACCACTATTAAGGTCATATGATGTGATCATAGGAGTCCAATAGCTTGTGAATCATAAGGCCAAGATTGACTAATATCTAAAAAAGGTTAAATGTCTTCATGATTATATAAATTAGAAACTAATTCATGGTGAAAAAAGGGAGTTGAGGCTTACGTAAATTTATATAATGCAACTCAAGAAGGCACAAGGTAAAGGATGTCAAGCATTTATTGTCAAGATAAATGAAATAGAGGAAACTAAGGAACCATAAATTGAATATTATCTTTTCCTTAGGAATTTTCATGATTTGTTTCTATAATAATTACCAAAATTTCCTCCGAAACAAGAATTTAATTTCTCTATTGATATCAAACTAGGATCGAAACCACAGTCTAAGGGTATGTATAGAATGAAAACCACTAAATTAGTAGAATTGAAGGCATAATTTCAAAAATTATTTTCCAAAAAGTTGATCATACCAAGAGTGTCACCATAGGGTGAAATTGTTATCTTCATTAAAAATAAGGATGGTACTCTTCGACTTTACATTGAAAATAGAATGTTGAATAAGGCAACTGTTAAGAACAGGTGTCCACTACCTCGAATAGATGATATTTTTGATCAAATGCGAGGAACAATGGTATTTTATAAGATTTTTTTATATATGGATATCATAAATTAATAATAAAAGATGAAGATATTCCAAATACAACATTTTAAACTCATTATGGGCATTACGAGTTTACAATGTTACCATTTGGGTTGATGAATGCACCTACAACATTCGTGAATATAATAAATAGTGTGTTTAAAGATTACTTACATCATTTTGTTTTGGTTTTTTTAGATGAAATTATAATATATTTTAAGGATGAAGAATAGCATCTTCAACATCTAAAACTAGTTTTACAATGTCTACAAAAGCATAGGATGGATGGAAAATTATCCAAGTGTGTATTTTTCAAAAAGAAAGTGAAATATCTAGATCACTTTATCTTAGCAGATAGAATTTATGTTTATCCATCTAATACAAGAGTCATTATGGAGTGTCAGGCACCAAGGAATGTCCTTGAGGTAAATATTTTCATGGGATTACCAGGGTATTATACAAAATTTATTTTAAATATTTCCAAGATAACTAATCCTATTACCTCTCTATAGTGTAAGAATCAATGTTTTATCTAATCAAATAAGTGTGAAGTATCTTTTCAAGAATTGAAAATAAGGATTACTCCTACACTAGTGTTAAAAGTTCCTGATCCCAATGGTCAACTTTCAGTAATCACAGATGCATCTAGGGATGAACTAGGAAGAGTCCTTATGTAGGATGGTGCAGTAGTAGATTATGATTAAATGAATTTGAAGCCTTATGAGTTGAATTATTACCCTCATGATCATAAATTTGTAGGAATTATTCATGATTTGCAAGTTTGGAGACATTATTTGTTAGCAAAATTGTTTGATCTCGAGATTGTTAACTTACAACTCAAATACATCTTCTCCATACAAAATTTGAATGTTTTTCATACGAATTGGTTAGATTTTTGTCTAACTATGAATTTGATATCAATTACATCAAAGTTAAAGATAATAGAGTATCTAATTTCTTACGTAATATAAGGTACATAACAACTATGTCTACTATTAAGAGTACTTTCAAGGACTGTGTGATTGATTTCTCACTAAGAGATAAATTATATGATCAAGTCAAGAAATATTTGTCTTATAATGCCCAAAATCTTAGATATAAAGGATACATCTTAGAAAGTGATGGTATTCTATGATATAATGAAAGGATGTATGTTCCAGATTAGGATAATCTGAGGAGCACAATGCTAAAGGAACTACATAACACCCCATATTCATGACACCCAAGAGAAACCAAGCTAATGGTAGAGATTAGACAATTTTATTTCTTAAAGCGAATAAAAAATATATGCAACATAATTTGTATCATATTATCTATAATTTTAGAGTATGAAAGTTGAACATGTGCCTCTAACTAGATTATTATATCCACATGATATACCAGAGTGGAAGTGGCTGGTGATCAATATGAACTTTGTCCTAGGATTACCATTATCATGGAATAGGTACAACATGATCTTGGTTGTAGTTGATAAACTAACAAAGGTGGCACAATTCATACTAGGCAATTTGATACATGATGCACCAACTCTTTTGAAGAGTTTCATAAAGAAAGTGTATCAATTGCATCGTTTTTAAAATAAGATCAATTTGGATCATGATCCATGTATGAATTATATATTTTGTTTAACTTTGAATTCAATTTTAGGTATGTAACTAAATTTAATCACTACATATCACCCATAGACTGATAATCAAACTAGGCGAGTTAATCATGCATTAGAGGATATTAATCATATGTATCACATGGATCAATAATATAAATGAGAATAATATGTACCATTGATTGATTTTTCATACACCATCTCATACCAGTATAATTTGAAGATGGAACCATTTGAAGCACTTTATGTGAGAAGGTACAGCACAACAATCAGTTAGGATAGGTTGGAAGACAAGATAGTCTTTGTACCTGAGATGCTTTGAGAAATGAAAAATCAAGTTAGAACAATAATATAGAGATTGCTCAAGATGAATGATAGGAAATAGAGCTATGATAATTTGATGATAACATCTAGACAATTTTTAGGAGGTGATAAAGTATTTTTGTGAGTTAAGCTACAAAAGAGCTTGATTAAATTTGGGAAGTAAGCAAAACATTCACAAATATACATGGGATCCTTAAAGGTTTCGTAAGTGGTCATTATTGTAGTTTATAGGCTTTCATTACCACTAGCCCTATCTTTATTACATAATATCTTCTATGTATTTTATCTTAAAATGTATATAATTGATCCTTTGCATGTGTATGATTGGAATGCTTTGTAGATTTTGGATCCTAGGGTAGTAGTGCTAGAACTAATCAAATTAATTGAAACTCACAAAATTTATTTAAGTAATATATAAGTGTTACAATGTAAGGTATTATGAGACCAATACTCTGAGGATAGTGCTACTTGGGAGGACTATGATAAGCTCTTCAAGCTATTTTCACATTTTTTTGCTTGATTAGATGCTAGATATTGTTTTATTTTTATTCTAAATTCCTTTTTTTATTCATAAATATTTTTTGAATAAGTGTAATTCGAAGGAAGACTAGATTAAGGGGGAAGGATGTTAAATCCTGATTCTTTTGATAAATTAATTTACCTAGTTATCTATGGATTATTATGGTTTTTAAATTGATTTGTTACTTTTTAACTAAATTATAAGCTATATGATGTTATAGGATAGATGTATGTTACTTAGATATCATGAGTTCATAATTATGAGATGGCTAATTTTGAATTTTATACATAATGATTATGTTATATTTGTTGTATAATCATTATCTAACATAACAACAATATATATATTAATAACAAATATATATCATAATGTATCTAACTAACTACCTTCTTGTCATGAGTTGGATGCATGAGAGTTCATCCCTTAGAACATGATAGAGGGAGATAATCATTAGAGAGGGTGGTGTATATAGAGATGGTGAAGGATGACATACTAATTTACAAGACTCATGCACACAACACATTATATTCTAAATGTTAAATACATTGTTTTTTCAGATTGTTAGAGTTAGTATGTTTTGAAAGTTAATTGTGGTTAGACACTAAATTTTTCATGTTTTATGTTAGTACATATATATGGGATAAATCTTGTATGATATTGTATTTTTAAGATTATACATAGACTTAGTGTTTAATATTGTAGTGTGATAATATTACTTTAATCATGTTTATGTAAGATTACGTGAACATAAATATAATAGGGGATATCTAATTACTATTTTATGTAGACTAATAAAATGTCTTTATAAGGTTTTAAAAACACTTGTTATTATTGATATTTTAGAATATCAATATATGCCAAGCCATTAAATTAACAAAAGATATATATAGCCTATATACACTAGTAATGACTTAAAAATTATCTTGCTATAAGTAATAATTGATTGGTCTATATTTTTGATAAAGAGATAATTACATTTATTTGTTGAAAAATTAAGTTAAATTATCTTAAATATTATCGTAAAAATCTAAGCTTAGTCTTTGATTTTCATGCATAAGATGACATTGAGATTTAAATGTTTTGGTTATCATTTTGAATAATTGTTAAAGTGGGATTTTTCACTAGAAATACTCAATAATGTAATGTAGTTTTACATGCGAGACTTTTTAAAAAAAATAATGCTAAATAAAATTAAATAAAGTTCAAATGAGAGAGAAATTTGGGATTTCTAGTAAGTTTAATGGAAGATATTTGTGG
>JARHVA010008079.1:420000-482500 GCA_037957365.1 Torreya grandis
CGCAGCAAAAGTCATGATTGCGCGCATGCCACTGCACGAGATGGTCGGGTCAATTGTCGCAGGTCAAGGGTCGAGGAGTGCCAAAATTGAAAGAACCGGGCCCCAGCATGAGTCGTAGCTGATCGGGTTATTCAATCGTAGTTGTAGCTCCAAATGGTCGTCGTGTTCCAGGTATCCCAAGCTTAGGAAGTGCTCCTGAAAACACGAAAAAGTCACAAGTAGTGCGGATCAACTAGCGTGTGATCCTATACTTGTGAGGGTCCAAAATTATAGTCTGCAGACAAATTTGCTAACCAGTCGTGGAATAGCATACATGCAAAAACAACCAAGGCAAATGCTTTGGAAGTGGTCGCGGTTTAGGAGATGGGCATGATCTCCAATGTCTGGTGGTCGATGGATAGATGCAAAAAGTAATCTAAAAGTGCCCCAAGGGGCTAAAATGACATGGTCTAGAAGGACTTGACTTGAGTAAAGCCATGATATGTGGTTATTTGGAAGAGGGATAAAAGGTTGAAGTCCACCGACGTCGGCTATATCACCGACATCGGTGCCAAAAAATGACCGACGTCGGCGAAAAACGGCCGACGTCGTCAACCCAGGGTACGCAGATGCCGACGTCAGCGGACTGCCAAATCCGACAAAACCGGATTGGCGGCCCACCAAGAGTCATTTGCTATTTGATTAAAAGAGAAAAAAAAAGAGCTCTGGAATTTGTTGAGTGATAGTGACCCAGAGTTGACTGAAGTGCTGTGCGAGGTGGCAAAGAGACATTGGGGGAGAGAAGAAGTTGATTGGACGCTGTAGGGACGCGTTTGAGTCAGCGAGAGCGTGCAAAGCCACTAGGACAAAAGTGATGGCAGAGGGGAGTAGAGGACCGGCAGGAGGTCCACCATCAGCGGCACCTATCGTGCCACCACGCCGGCGTAGACAGGATGAGGTAAGAGGGCCCTGAACCTTTATTTTGATTGATTTTGCTTTTGAATTTAGTTTTTGAAATTTTGTTATTTTAGTCAGAAATTTAGGAGGGGAGGGTAGCTAGGAAGGTGGGTAGGTTATCTAGGAGAGTGTAGGAGTAATTTAGAGGGTTTTTTGGGTAGTTTAGGAGACAAAATGGGGAAGCCCTAAAAATTAGGGCTCGCCCCGTTTGGCTCTAGGGCCGAACCAGTCGCCGACGTCGGCGATACCGCCGGCATCGGCCGACCATAGACCGGCGTCGGTCACCTTAGTGACCGACGTCGGTTAGGAGAATGCTGTTGTCGGCATGCTAACCGATGTCGGTTGCTGCCTGGTCAAAAGAAGAATGAAAAAAGTTTAAGTCAAGGGGTTGAAATTACGTCAAGGACTTGCCAGGTGTCGAGGTAGGCATAGATGATCAAATAGGTTGGTAAAATAGAAAAAGTAGGAATAATGTTAACATGAGATTGCTTTGGGTGGGTACAAGCTAGACAGACGCTGATGCTGCAAGATCGACTCCCGACCTTGCTGACGCGGATGCGTGGAGGCGTGTCCATCGAGGAGTGGGCGCATATGAGCACCGTTGGACTAGGCGGGTTGAGACGCTATTGCAGAGTGGCGAGGGATGTGAGCCTCATGGTGGCTTTGATCGAGCGGTGGGACCATGCCACCAACACCTTCCACCTGCCTACGGGCGAGATGACAGTGACGATTGAGGACGTCTATCGGATTTTGTGGCTACCGATGCACGGAGTGGACTTGTATGCGTGCTCGAGAGAGGCGCATGACATTCATATGGTGACACTGTTTGGAGAGCATGCCGCAGAGATGAGCTACCACTCGGTGAGTTTTGCTTATGAGCCACTGTACGTGGCGGATGAGGAGGCCCATCGGCTAGCGATCCTTATGATGATTGGCATTACAGTATATGCATTGCTGGATGCAGAGGGCGGTAGGTTTCCGATTGCTATGACCGGAGTTTTGTTGGAGATGATAGAGCAGAGGACAGTGTTCGCCTGGGCACCAGTCTTTTTGGCCCAGGTTTACAGAGAGCTGTGGGGCATCAGCAGACGGCGGCGGTACAGCTTATGTGTAGGCCACCTCCTGCACTGTTGGGCCTACGAGCACATAGTAGTCATACGACCTCTCGGCCTTCCAGTGGCGATTCAGGCTGGCTTCAGAGTTGGATTCAGACGATGGCGCGAGGTTATGGCGCAGACACGGATGGATGGAGTGGTCAGGGACATCGACCACTATAGGGGAGTGCTGGAGGGTTTGATCTCGGCAGACATCATTTGGAGACCATATTTGGTCTATCCAGTATTCAGAGACCAGGGAGAACAGCTGGTTGGAGCTCAGAGCCAGAGATGGGTCAGGGGCAGGCGAGCCAGTGAGCTCGAGAGGATCCCTGCAGAGAGAGTACGGCGCCAGTATGGGCTGCTACAGGATGTGCCTCCTGCCTTCCCATAGTATAGATGGGATGACATAGAGGCGCCGCTCCCACTTCCAGAGGAGACAGAGGACCCTGATTTTGAGGAGTTGCCAGCAGGACCTGGGATAGTTGACCCAGGGTGTACAGAGGCCTTCACGGCATGGTGGGCAGGTCAGTACAGAGGGATACAGATCAGGCAGCAGCCAGATTTATAGGCCATCACCAGGGAGCGGGATATAGCCCACGAGGAGAGAGACACGGCTCAGGCTCAGGTCTCAGTTTTGCAGGGACAGCTAGCAGGAGTCACAGGTCAGCTGGGAGAGATGACAGGGCAGGTGGCAGCGTTGACAGCACAGGTCACTCTGTTACAGGGACAGTTGGCTGTAGCTCAGGTACAGGCAGGTGCAGGGCAGAGTTTTGGAGGGCAGGGCCCACTACAGCAGCCATCGTTTTCACAGGGGGCAGGACCATCAGCATCGGTGCAGCTAGGCCAGCCACAGCCACAGGGGTCAGGTCAGGGCACGGCAGCAGAGCAGATGGGTCCACCGTAGATTATATCTATGGTTAGATACAATGATGCATTAGATGAGATTGCGTACTATGAGAGGGCCATCAGAGGGATCCCTCATATACAGCGATACTCAGAGATGAGGGCGGAGCAGAGCAGACAGAGATCGATGTCACGAGCGACGGCTTCAGGGTCACGCAGACGACAGAGGTCAGAGGGAGGAGGAGATACAGCGTCTTCTCGACCGCCGCCACCACCACCACAGCCTTGAGGGTAGCCCCAGAGTTGTATTATTTTTTGATGTATATACCGGCCTGCGAGCCGAAGATGAGAGATGTATTTGATTTTGAGAGCGAGAAACAGATACAGGTTGTGTCTGCTTTGTATAAAACTGATTTTTTGATATATATATGATGAGTTTTTAACTATTGATGTGTTATGGAGATGTTATAAATGTTTGATGTGTTTCATGATGCATGTTTTGATATAATATGTATGATGATTATGATGATGCTAATGATGAGAAATGATGTAAATGTTATGTTTAATGATGATATAATGATTAGATAATGATAGATGTTTATATGGAATGTTTAACTTGTGGATTATGCAAATGTTTAATGGATTATGATGGATGAAATTTATGACTAATGACTTATGAGTATATATATATTGACTGTGATGTGATTGACAGGTGACGAGAGAAGGAGATTGAAGAAAGTGACGAAGAAAGTGGCCGAGCTAACCCCAGAGGACCCCATGTCAACTGAGTGCTGCCTACATAGCCCCTATTGTTAGGGGCCTCAGGCCTATGTAGTTCTCCCAAAAGGGAGGAAGAGCCAAAGTGGGTGATGGTCTAGTCAAGGTCAAGGTTATGGTCATAGTCATGGTTATGTTTGAAAAGGTTTGGTTGAATGTGACTAAAGTGTAAAAAGAGAAGTGAAAGGCATATTTGCTCTTTCATTGACAAGGACCAAAAAGTCAGTATAGATAGGGGTTATTAGAACCAAGAACCCCATTATGTGTTGCGTCGTTGACCATAAGTAATGCTAGAGTGGTGATCGAATCACTTTGACACTAAAGTGAGCTCGAAGTCCCTTGAGCAGGTTATAGGAAAGGAGGATAGGACAACCCATTTTAAAAGCAGAAATAACTTTGCCCCTTTTTATAGGAGACCCTAAGACAACATAAGCCAAGTCCATGACTTTTTTTTTTTTTTTTTTTTGAGGCTGATCAATACGGGAAGCCTGCATAGTGATGTCATTGTGCTTGATGGTCAGTGATGAAGCTGATCGATGCGAGAAGCTTCTAAGATAGTGCTGTTTATTGCTAGATTTAGTCATAGCCATCCTTCAAGGGAGTGGTCTAGATCTTTGCTTAATAAGAGGGCTTTTGAATAGCTGTCCTTCGAGGGAGCAGTCTATTAATTACAGCAATGATAGTACAGCTGTCCTTCAAGGGAGCAGTCTGCTTTTTAATTTGATTTTGTGACCTTGGTTAGTTTGACATCTTGATTGATTGTTGATAGGAATTTGAGTCATGGACAAGACTTATAAAAGTTCAAGGGCTCCCTTTTATTAGGACAAAGTATCCATACTATATAAAAGGGTTTTAGAGGATTTGATTAAAGGAAGTAGGGTTGAAAAATAATGGGATTAGTTAGATGAGGGATTGCTCAAGGGACGAGCTCAAGTTAAATGCTAAGTAAACGAGTACTCAACTAGCAATAAAATGGTCGTAGATGCAACGCATTAAGGGGTTCAGGTTCTGGTCGGCCTTCAAGAGAAGACAGACGATAAGTCCCTGATCTGTACTTGTGCGTGATAATGTAAGGTCCGAGCCAATTAGGAGCGAATTTGCCTCGCTTACTTCGTTCCATATTAGTCACATGTTGATTCTCTTTGAGGACAAGGTCTCCGATATTAAAATCTCGTTCTCTCAGATTTTTGTTATAGGCTCGTCTGATTCGACTTTGATAGACATGGAAATGATTAAGGGCAGCAAGACGACGCTCATCAAGTAACTCTAATTGAGCTAAACGATCTTGACGAAAGTCATCATTGGAAAGAATGTCACGTAGAGAAATGCGAAGAGACGGGATCTGTACTTTGAGAGGTAGGACAGCCTCTGTTCCATACACGAGAGAAAAAGGGGTAGCGCCCGTAGAGGTTCGGATGCTAGTGCGATAAGCCCATAAAGCGAAAGGAATTTGAATGTGCCAGTCCCTTCCAGTGTCGTTGACCACCTTCACGAGAATTGTAGTTAAAATTTTGTTGGAAGCCTCTGCCTGCCCATTTGCTTGTGGGTAGTAAGGCGAAGAGAAACTGAGCTTGATGCCAAATGAATCGCATAGCTTTTGGACAGTTTTGTTTTTGAAGGACTTGCCGTTGTCGGTGATGATTTTATGAGGGACACCGAAGCGACAGATGATGTGGTTATTGATGAAGTCGACGATCTTGTCGGCTTTTGTAGAGACAAGAGGAATAGCTTCCACCCACTTAGTGAAATACTCAGTGGCGGTGATGATGGACTGATGACAAAGAGACGAATGAGGATTAATCTCACTGATGAGATCTAAACCCCATTGTGAAAAAGGCCAGAAATCCTGAGCAACTTGTAAGGCGTGACTGGGGAGATGAAACAAGTTAGCATGCTGCTGGCACTTGACGCATCGTCGAACATAATCGCTACAGTCTTGATGAAGAGTGGGCCAATAATAGCCCAAGCGAAGGATGCGCTTGGCAACCAAATTTCCACTGAAGTGTCCGCCACAAATCCCATCATGGGCTTGTTTGACAGCATGAGAGGCTTCAGTGGAGGTAAGACAACGAAGAAGGAGGCCATCAAAACCTCGCTTATAAAGAAGACCGCCTAGCATGGTATAGCGAACGGTGTGTTTGATGAAAGCTCGCCGCGCATTGCTAGAGAGGTTGGGAGGAATGAGAGAATGAGTCAAGTAGTCCTCAAGTTGTTTATACCAATCATCTTGTGAACTAAAATCTATGGTGTGGACAAGATTGATGTCAGTGGAAATGTATGAAGGCAATGGCACACGATGTACCATGACATAAAGTCTTGATGAGGATGATGATGATGAAGGAATATGCGAGGCAAGGGAAGCCATGGTGTCAGCAAATTTATTCGTCGATCGAGGAACAGTCTGCAATAAGTGATGGTCAAAAGATGCAAGGAGAATGTCAACACGGTTTTTGTACCTTTGTAAAATTTCATTTTTGCAGAGGTATGAACCATTGACCTGATTGACGACGAGCTGCAAGTTGCCGAAGATGTTGATGGTCTTAATGTCTAAAGAAAGGGCAGTTTGAAGTCCCAAAATTAAGGCTTCGTATTCAGCCATATTATTGGTACATTCAAAGTCAAGTTTAAAAGACAGAGGCATGGGCTCCCCTTCGAGAGGGATGAGAATGACCCCGGCACCTCCACCAAGTTGACATTTAGAGCCGTCGAAGAACATGGTCATTTGATAGATGGCGTCATCGGTGGAAAGAGTGGCGATAGACTCGTCAGGAAACTCACAGTGAGAAGGTTGATTGTCGGAAAGTGGGGCATCGGCTAATTGATCAGCGATTGCTTGCCTCTTTATAGATTTTTGTTGGACAAATTCGAGGTCGAGCTCAGCAAGCAACATGAGCCACCGAGCCATACGTTGATTCTGATAAGGCTTGGAGTGCATATACTTAAGAGGGTCGGTGTGAGTGATGACGAAGGTTTTGTGGTTAAGAAGATAATGGCGGAGCTTAGTAGCAGCAAAGACTAACGCCAAACAAAGTTTTTCGGTATGGGTGTACCGAGTTTCATAGTCAACTAATGTTTGACTGATGTAGTAAACTGCTTGCTCGCGGTGTTGCTCGTCTCGATGCGCGATCATGGCACCTAACGAATGATTGGTTGCAGAGATATAAAGATAAAAAGGTTTATCATCTTGAGGTGGAATGAGGACAGGTGGCGAGATCAAATAGCGTTTAAGGGCTTCAAAAGCCTCTTGACAATCCTTATCCCATGTAAAAGAGATGTCCTTTTTAAGAAGATGATGAAAAGGTTAGCAGCGATCAGAAAGTTGTGAGATAAAGCGTCGAATGGACTGGAGTTTCCCTTGCAAACTGCGAAGCTGCTTGAGATTAGATGGGGGTGGCATTTTGAGGATAGCGCGGATCTTGGCGGGATCTATCTCGATGCAACGGAAGGAAATAATGAAGCCTAGAAGCTTACCAGAGAGGACCCCAAAAACACATTTCTTGGGGTTAAGGCGAACATTGTATTGAAGAAGTCGAGAGAAGATGATTCTGAGAATGGTCAGATGGTCACGGCGAAGCTTGGACTTGCCGAGCAGGTCATCCACATAGTCCTCCATGATTTTGTGGAGGAGGTCGTGGAAAATGTAGGTCATAACACGCTGATAAGTGGCGCCTGCGTTCTTTAAGCCGAAAGGCATGACCCGATAGCAGAAAGTCCCCCATGGGGTAATGAAAGTGGTCTTATGCTGATCTTCTGGTGCAATTAGGATTTGATTATATCCTGAAAACCCGTCCATAAGAGATAGCATCTCATGGCCGGCCGTAAGATCAACAAGCTGGTCGATGTTAGGAAGAGGAAAGTCATCTTTGGGACAAGCTAGGTTGAGGTTGCGATAGTCTGTGCAGATCCGAATCCCCTCAGTTGCCTTGGTGACTGGGACGATGTTAGAGACCCACTGTGGATAGTCGATGGGCTGGATGAAGGAGACAGAAAGGAGGCGCTGAAGCTCTTCTTTAACAAGAAGTGCAACACGAGGATGCATTTTGTGAAGCTTTTGCCTAATAGGCTTAGCCTCTGGGTTTGTGACGATGTTATGGGTAGCGATGGTGGGATCAATGCCAAGCATATCGGCGTATGTCCAGGCAAAGGCCTTGCTATGGTCAGAAAGGAACTGGGTATAGTCAAGCTGCTCCTAAGTGTCTAAAGATTGACCGATCTTTAAGACATGAGGAACATCGGATGATGGAAGGTTAATGTTAATGGTTGATTCATTTAACATAACCTGCGTTTCAGAAGGGAGAGAGCGCTGAATGAAAGCATCGTCAGCACCCATATATGTAAGAATGGCGTCATCATCTACGCAGTGGATTGTGTTGATGGTTGATGAATCATCGTCTATCATGCTAGGATAAACGAGAGGAAGAGATTTGGAAACCCCGTTGAGTTGATAGGTTAGAGGTTCCAAGCGGATGGTGTTTATGCAAAAAAAAACTAGGAGGGATGGAAACCACCGACTCCGTAGGTGAGGAAGGAAGAATAGACGAGTCTAGAAGAAATTGGTCAATGTCTAGTTCAGGGGAGAGGTTTGTGGAGGCCTCAGTGGGTTCTTGGAAACCCAGTCCATACCGTTTCTTCGCATTATCATCATTGGGTGTTTCGACAGGCTGATGAGAACCTTGTTCGTAATGTCCAAAGCCGAAACCCTTCCATGCACACCTATAAAGATAGGTATGTGCAAAGGTGGGGTTGCTAAGAAAAGAAAAATCGGATGTGAAGGTTTGAGGCGAGGAAGAAGGATTTGATTCAGTAGGGGCTTGATCAAGCCCCCCATAGACAAGATTAGTGCGAAGGCTAGGAGGACCATAAGGAATGACCATCCCGATCCGACAGTCATAGTTTGGGTGTTGATGAAGTTGTCCATACTCTTGAGGAGTTTGGAACATATCTAGAGAAAGGAGACGATATTCTCCTAGTGAAAGTCTTTGGAAGACGTCGTCCATAGGGTCCTTGATTGGTAATTGAGAAGAGGATGTGGTGGCGACCGCTGTTTGCGTACTAGTTGACGCTTCTGCGGATGGGGATGATGTTCGGGTTGATGATTTGAACGGTATAAGAACGTCATTTGGGATATAGGTCATGTTACAGGTTTTAAAAGGAGATGGGTCGGCGGGAATGACATGGATTTGTTTGTCATGTTCAAATTTGACACAACGGTGGAGGGTTGAAGGGACACAAGCCATGGCACGGATCCAAGGTCGCCCTAAGAGGATGTTGTATTGAAACTCTCCTTCGATGATGTAGAAGAGCTCTGGGATTGTGCGTGGCCCAACGCGGATGTGGAGGACAACAGTGCCGATGGTGTTAGCAGTTGTGTCATTAAATGATCTAAGGATTGCGTCAGTTTTTGATACGCAATTCTTTGGAAGGGCCAATTGGTCAAAGGCGTGGGAGGAAATGATATTGATGCTAGCACCCCCATCGATCATAACTCGTTTAATACGAGTTCGATCAACGTAGGCTGTGATGAAAAGGGCGGCGTCCTGATCTTCCTCGGTAGAGGTAGGAATCTCAGAATTATTGAAAGTGATGGATGCGATGGGGGATAAAGAATGGACTAAGGCAGCAAGTGGTTGAGGGTCTTCAGGTTGAACCTCAGCTGCCTGTAGGGCTTTGATTAAAGCCTGGCGATGTTGGGGGGAGCTTTGAATAAGGTCATAGAGGGTCATCTTCACAGGCATTTGGTGAAGTTGTTTTATCATGGATTCTGTGATTGCCTGTGAAGAAGTGGGTTGGGACGCACCTAAGATAGAAATCTTGGGTTTTGGTGGTTGAGGTGTTTGGATGAAAGGATAGGTCCAAGGGATAGCGGCTTTTTCTTTCGCTTTGTCCTTCTGTGACCTAGTGGTTACATGAATGGCGTTGATTTCGAAGATAGTTGGTAAAGAAGGGGTTATAGTCTGTTGGATAGATGTTGATGCGGTTGATGAGACTGGATGGGAAGGTGACGAGGGTTGGTCGAGAGTGTCCTCAAGTAGAAGGGTGTCTTTCTCCATAAAGCGGCGAACGACGACCTTGAGGGCACAGCAGGTCTCAGTATCATGTCCTGGTGTGCGATGATATAAACAAATTTTTGTATCATCGAACCAAGACGGTTTTGACCCGAGAGGTTGGAATGGCTTGATGGGAGGAAGGGTAATGCTAGAGGTTTGCAAAAGTTGACGTAATATTAAAGTGTATGAACCTTCTAAGAGGTCCACGCTTGTTGATACATGACGTGCTGGTGACTTCTGCTTAGGGGATGTTGAAGAAGGTTTTTGTACCACCTTTTGGGTTGGTGGTGCGGTGATAGGGGGAGACGGCACTTTCTTTATGAGAGGTGCCGACTTTTTGAGAGGTTGACTTGTGATTGGTGAAGGAAGTAAGGGAGGTGATTTGTATTGGTTAAGAGATGGAGTAGGAAGCACACCGATTAATGTGGAAGGATGAGGACCCAAGATGGAGGGCAAAGTTGACGGTGGAGGAGGGGTTCGCCTTTGTGGTTTGGCAGTTTTCTTGGATTTGGTTGGAAGATTATTTTTGGGCGAGGTTTGGTTCAAGTCCACCTTCACTTGCGGGTGAGTGAG
Source organism: Torreya grandis (assembly GCA_037957365.1). Lineage (NCBI taxonomy): Eukaryota > Viridiplantae > Streptophyta > Pinopsida > Cupressales > Taxaceae > Torreya > Torreya grandis. Next base: position 430,274 of record JARHVA010008079.1, read on the forward strand.
GGCAGAGAGAGGGCGAATGCCAAATGGCTTGATTGGTTTGGGTTGGGTAGATGTAGATTTGGAAGCAGCGGTTTGGTCTTTGTTTAGAGTCTTGGGCGATTCTGCCTTAGGTAGATTGGCAGCGTGAGATGAAGTGGCACGAGAATGTTGAAGAACTTTAAGATGTTCCCACAATCCCCGATGTTCCACTTTCCTTGAAGGGAGAAGTTCTAATTTCTCCGCTAGTCGGGAAAATGGTTGGGAGGATGTTGGATGAAGTTGGGATTCTGGAGAAGATGTGCTAGGTGTGGCAGCAATGTTAGACCCAAAGTGTATGGGAGTTATCACTGAATTGTTGTTGGTCGAAGAAGATGGCGAGTCAGGTTCTTCTCTTGGTGGAGAAGGAACTGGAGAGTGTGATTCCTCAAGTGGGTAAAGGACAGGAATTATGGTGCCCTCCACTTGTGGGCGAGGAGTAGGTAAGGTCCGGTCCTCCATAGGAAGAAGAAAAGAGGATGGTGAGATTGGTTGCGCTGGTAAAGTTAAGGCATCCTCTAAGATGAGAGGGGTTGATGGAGAATTGACCGGGGAAAGAGGTTCGTCCATACGTGATGGACTGGTAGATGAGTTAACCTCTTGAGGTTGGTTGGAGATGATCGGTGAGACCGTATTGACAGTTCGAATATCATGTTCATGCGTGTTGTCAATTAAGGTCTGGACATTATTGTTTTGGGTTGGTGGATGATTAGGGAATGGCTGTTTGAATATGTCGATGCCCTGGTTTGGAGGTGCATTAGGATTATCGAGAATGAGCTCCCCCTTTTCAAGCATATCCTGGACTATGTTTTTGAAAGTTTTACAGTTTCCTGTGTCATGTCCCTTGACACGATGGAAATTGCAGAAGTCAGTTTCCCTGTACCACGCAGGGATGGCGCGTGAGGGATCGAATTGAGGCGGTGGTCGAATTTGGGGGAGGTTGATAATCCCCTGTTTGACAAGTTTTTCCAGTATAGATGCGTAAGATTCTCCAAGAGGAGTATATTGTCTTTGCACGTATCTTTGCTGGAATTGACGGGTGGCGCTTTGAGATGTGGAGGGTTCGGCTTGATTGGATGAGGAAGATGAGGGTCTAACGGCCACAGCGTTAGCTGTAGCTTTAGACTTAGAATTTGACGATGAAGGTTTAGATGAAGAAGAGTCATTAGAATTGGGGTTCTTGCTCCGCAATTTGATTTTGTTCTCCTCAATGGCACGTAATTCAAGTTTACGGGCCATCGTGAAGGCTTCATCAAAAGTACGGAAGGTTTGAACCCTCAAAGTAGAAGAAATGTGTTTGGCGCAGGCTCGGGCAAATAGTTCAATGAGTTCAGTTTGTGGTAAGGAAAAGGAGAGTTGGTTGATAAGGCCTCTCCAACGAGCAACGAAATCAGCTACTGATTCGTCCTCAAATTGACGAATGGTGTAAAGGTCTGTGATTGAAACCTTTTTAGTGATATTAATGGAAAAATGGTCAAGAAAAAGCTGGGCCAATTGTGTAAATGAAAAGAGGGAATGGGTGGCAATGGAGCTGTACCAATCGAGTGCAGCACCAAAAAGAGACATAGAAAATGTACGCAAGAGTAATGCGTCATCATGGGCGATAAGGTAGCAGGCATGTCTAAATGCCCGTAAATGTTGCTGTGGGTCTTCCTTGCTTTGAAAGCGTGAAAACTTGGGAAGCTCCCACTGGCTGGGGTATGGTCTAATCGGAACGGATGGATGAATAGGCTCATTGCAAATTTGTTCGTATGATAGAGCATTGCGTGAGCCGGAAACGGATGTCTCTAAACTAGACATTTTATCCATCAGCATTTTGATAATGTCTGCTGACGGATTCGTGGGTGGAGTGCCCCCTAGATTATAAGGCGCTTGAAAGATATTTGGAGGGGCGTATGATGTGGATGGTTGCATAGACGCGACATATGGATAAGTGGTTATGGGAGCAAAAGTTGGGGCCAATGGCACTTGTGTCATGGGGTTGGTTGGCACAAGTTGGATAGGAGCCGTCAAGGATGGTTGAGGCGTGGCTACGCTTGTTGATGGGTAAACGGTTACTCTTGTATTTATTGGTGCAAGAGTAGGGGGAATAGAGACTAGAAGGTTTTGGAAAGATGTGGGGTTTGATTGAGTGACTTGAGGTTGAGGGGGTATTGGAACCCCCATGGAGATAGGTTTAGATAGAGAAGTTATGTTCTGAAGGTAAGATACGGTTGGGTTATTAGTGGAGGTGTTGTCTAATGGTTGAATGGTAGGGGCGGTCGATGTGATTAAAGAAGTCGGCATCCCATAAATCGGGTTGCCTAGGGAGTCTCGTGTTTGGCTATTGGCGAGATAATGTTGCAAAGCTTTAACGTTAAGGTCTAAAAACTGTGCAAAGTCTTGGTCCCCTTCTGGGATGATAGGAGTTTGAGGCGGGGTTGGGCGAATGGGAGTTCTTTCAGTTTCCGAGTTGAACTCCATTATTGGACTGGTTGTAGGTGGTGAAGGTGGAAGCGGTTGTTGACTAGCGTGGTCAAGAAGGACCTTGGTTTGACTGCGTGTCAAAACCATTCAAGACTGGAAAGGGGCAGGTTTCAGAAAACTGTGTCTTGTCAGTTTCAGAAAACCAGAATGGATGATTTAGACAGGCAGAAAGTTGGGTTTTATGCTTGCTATTTTTGGGAAAAAGAAAAATGACAGAGACCGACGTCGATAGAAAAACCGATGTCGGTTATGAGGACTGCCGATGCCGGTCAGATGACCGATGTCGGTTAAGAAAAGTTTCCGACGTCGGTTACAGGACCGATGTCGGTTACTGTGTTTTCCAAAAACTCAGAAAAAAAAGTTTTTGGAAATGAGGGAAACATCCTTACCAGCTCAAAAAGACAGATAAAAATAGAATAGACGATGGTGACAGACAGAGCCTAGCGTTAAATCCCTATAAGAATTTTTATTAGGATCGTATGGCTTATGCCTTAACAAGATGTTTGAGGAGGTTGGCTATAAAAAGGGTCCTAGAATAGGCAATCTAAAGATGGTTTCAGGTAGTTAAGGTGCTCAAAAATCTGTGTTAGGGTCTGGTACGTGGCCTGGTGCTAAGGAGCAAGCTCCCCTCACTTCACGATTCCAGTGGTTAGCTGGTCTCGCTTAGCCAAGATATACCTCGCCTATAGTTTATACTCTGCCAGAGAACAGAGTTGGCCTTCCTCTTGGTGGTGAAATCCAAGTAGGATTGCCGGGTGGGGGTAAGGTTGTCCGCTGGGTGATGAAATCCCAGACGGGCCTTGTCTCAAGTGTGTTTGATGTTTTATTGAGTGCTTGTGGTCTGGTAGTGTAACATCATGTGATCTACGATTTATTCAATATGCGTTTAAGTTACTAGATGTGGACTAAAAAGATGCAAGAAAGCAAGAAATGAAATGCAACAAGTTTTAAAATCCCAAATCGAAATATGATATTGGAATGAAAACAATTGGAGAAAGGGTTTGAAGAGAATGATTTTTCTTTCTAGTCTAGAAAATGCAAGAAAACGTAAGAAAGAATTCTTTTTAATTTCCTGCTTATGATTTTTTTTTTTTAGAAAAGGAGAGGTGAAGTTTAAGAAGCCTAATGCAACTAAATGAATACAGAAGAAAGGGAACCCACGGAAGGCCCTAAAGGGGTCCCACCGGGCGTGCCAGAATGTTTCTATTCAAAATTTTGTTTTTTTAGATTTAAGAGAAAGAAGAAACTAAAGAAATAATGGACGAGGCTTGTGAAGTACCTGGATAAAGACTGCGCACTGTAAATCCAGACGCTGTGAATACTCCTCTTTGGCTGTGAAGGAATAACACCTGAAAGAGATAAACACTAAAAACACAAAGAATGTTAGTCAATAAGAGAGTAGATTGCCAAGCAAAAGCTTGGTCCTTGAAGCTCTAAGGCTTCTTCAAGGATGACAATCCACTGTTTAAGACAGAGACAGAAAATAGAAATAATGAAAGATGTGAAAAGAAAAGACTAAAAACAAATGCGTACCTGATAAACTGTAATCTGGTAAACACAGTCGCCGACGTCGGTAGTATTGCCGTCGTCGGTCAGAAGGTTGCCGACGTTGGTTGGGGATGTGACCGGCATCGGTCGAGGCAATAGTCAAGAGCTGGTTACAGGATTGGTTTCAGGGCTGTAGGCAATAGTCAAGCGCTAGTTACAGGGTTGGTTTCAAGGTTGTAGGATAATATATGGTCTTGTCTGAGGGTTTGGGGCTCTGTGTGGGGCTATATGAGGTCTAAGGGACAGAGAATATTATCTGGGAATAGACTGGATAAGTGACAGAGGCCAAAGGCGGATGGACAGGAGAGAGGGCTTTTCAGCCTCTCTGGGAAAAACAGAGAAGGTTTCGGTGAAGGATATTGGAATAGACAGAAGACAGAGTATTTGATATAAATGAAATGATATATAAATGAAGATAACACAAATACTTAGCTGCGTTGAATAGTTGATGAAGATAGCATGCAGTCTCGGTACAAAACGTTGGATACAAGATCTCAGTGCCGGAGAGAAGTTGTCAAGTATGCTGATTCCTGCAAGAAAACAAGATGCCAGAACACCAGAAAGCAAGAGCAGCAGAGCTTTGTTTCGCCGGAAGAGAGAGTTACACCTGTTAGATTACCCGAGATTCGAAAACCTCTGATTTTGATTGTGATTACCCGGAAAGAGGAAGAGAAGTCAGTTAAGTATAACCGACGTCGGTGATTTCGCCGGCATCGGCCGATAGGTGGCCGACGTCGGCGGGGTTAGAACGGGCAGAACAAGCCACCAAGCCCGTTTTTTATCCGCCAAGTGTTCTTATGCGTTGGAGAATGCCGAGGGTTGTGCTATAGACGCACGAGAATTTGTTAGGAGGTTAGAAGAATTAGGGAGAGATCCTGAGTGAGTCATAGGAGGAGAATTAGTCTAAGGTGAGGTGTCTAGGCGAGGTGTCCTAGGCGAGGTGTCAAAGGAGGGAGGGGTTAAAGGGGCCTTATTTAATTAAAAATAGATGTTTATTTCCAATTAATAAGAATTAGGTGGGTTAGGGACCAAGGAGAACTAGGAGGGAGAAAGGACCAAGCGTTAGACACTTTTTCAGTGTCTACAGTACATATCATGTAGTAGAATGTTACAGTACATGGGTACTATCATATCTCTTTGGACTTCTGCATCATCACTATATACCCATCCATGAAGGGAGGACCACTCCCTATTTGGATGTTTATGAGGTAGATCGGTGGTCTATGGTTAGTGTGGAAAATCACTCAAATGATGCTCTCCCTCCCCACTGTAGTACTTACATAGAAAATATACTTGAGATTATCATAGATACGAGAGTTAGAGTGACTCAAACTCCGTGGAGAATTATATCTATTTATTATATTAAAGCATAATTCTTATAGGCAATGTAATTATTATATTATTGTACATTGATAGTAGTGGTTGTATTATTATACTAGTCATGTTTAGATATTAATGTGATTAATTTTCTTACGTAGTTATGATTTTTTGCATAAAATATTAGTGATTAGTAAATTTTTTTGATACATGTTTACTTATGATTAATATACTTAGTATGTTAAGGTCACTAATTATATTCTCATGCTGTAATCTAATGAAAGAATAAGTGTTGAGTATTTTTTTTTTAAAAAATATTGCATTATTCTAGTAAATCCTTGTGGGGATGTTATAGTAGGGATATTATGGACCCATCTATTAGAATATGTTGAAATAACATGTGTTCCATATGCTGAGAACCCTGGACACTCAATAACACTACTTTTAGAAAGAAAGGGATAGATGGAATCCCTATAAAATCTAAAATATATCTCTGATGTAGGGTCTCTCTAATAAGGGCCATTGTAGGAGTTTATGTGTATGTGGTAACATTGCCAGATTATACCTCACTTGAACTAGTGGATCGATTAAACCATGTGGTGAACTGATGGAAACTGTGCTTAGAATACTCATATCACATACCCTTAATTGTGACCACCTAATTAACATATATGTACGTGATACATTTGTTCATGGTGGATGGAATGGATCATATCTATTGTGTTAATGGCCAACCCAATAACATATCAAATGTGCCTAAAATAGGCACTAATAAGAATCTAGTGGCCAAATGTGTTTGTCTAACCTATAGTGGAAGTACAATCCCTCAATGGAGAGCCAAAAACCATAAATAGACTTGTTGGTAGAATAAATGTATTGATTTGAATAATTCAAATTTTTATATGTGTGATAGTGCACATGATAATACTCAACCCGTTGTCATTCATAACACTTTCAATATGATGGGGATCAATGTAGGCTCATACAAAGAGGGCATATAAGTATGAGTCATCATCAACAATCTCCTTCTATGATAAAGTGATGATTGGTCTAGCTAATATGGTAGTATGATACACACCAATGATATTATGTTTAGGATGTGTGTTATTTGTAGGAGTGTTATTTTATGATGATGGTGGATGTGTATTATGGGTATAATGAACACCTGAAGTGACCCTACCTTATTAATTATATGCTTCAGATATGGATCCAATTTTTTTTCAATGGGTTAGCTTCCATTTGCTAAATTTTTGGTACCTCTATGGGTGTGCCCACATCAATGAGAATGGACTCTATCAAATATTGTATATCTTGTTTCAAGGTGATCCCTTTTTTTTTAGTGTGGCTTGGTGCCTTATGAGAATCACATAATGAATTGAAATGATAGTTATATGGAAGAGGTCACATCTTATCAACATATTTTATGGGAGGGAGAGATATGACATTGCATTCCTAGAGCTACTATAAAATATGTGCCAAAATTTTGGATTATTAGTAAAAACTCTCTATAGAAGAGCTGATAAAACCAAGTGAGGAGGTAGCTTTAAAGTTGCATTGACTATGGCCATTAGATCACTCTTATTTTTAGTGGACATTACTTTGTATGAAGGCTTATTATAACTCCTAGTATTTGACTCTGATTCAATTGTATATCTTAATTTATCCATAGAGTGAATCTTGACTTCCCTTTATTTTACTGTGTTGCATAAATATATGAATGTTCAAAACTTCTTGAACAAGATAGCTTCATGTAATGCTATTAGTAAACTCTTTTTCAATATGTCTTGGAGATCTCTATATGCCATGGGGTTTATCATCTTTTCTAATATATTTTTATATCACAACACATATTCTACAATAAGATCATTATATTATTGATTTAGTTGTACCACTAGATCATGTAAGTTCCATTCACTGATGTTAATCGAAAATTATGATAAAAACATATATATCAATGGATTTAATACAGTGATAGACTGATTTTAAAGATCATAGAACCAATGTAAGGCATAGTCATTTAGGCTATGTGCTAATAACTTAGTAAGGAGATAATCATTTGACACATATTCTAAACATATTAAGTGGAAAGATTGTAGATGGCAATCTGGGTCACCCTTACCATCATAAAATTTAAGCTTAGGTGCCATGAATCCAAGTGGAAAATAAGTTATCACTATGTGATGTGACAAAAGTGTATGTAAAATAACATGATAATTCAAGGCATACAATGTCCTATTAGTTCCCTACTCAAGATGTAACACCTTAACTTGAAGAGAGTGAATCTTATGCATAAGATATCACACATCTAGAAAGGAGGAACTAAACATAAGAGACATCTCTATTATTTAATGTTGCTAAATTAAAATAGGTTGTTTCACATGTTGAGTTGTCTCCAAAGTAGGTATAACAATATTGTTATCTGGGGGTGTAGAAGATTGGCTATTATTTGATTTTTTTTCTAGTATGGATTGTAGAATTTGTGAGTGATAATGTGGTTTTTTCCCAAAGTCTATCTCTAAAAATATGTAAAATCTAATCAATATTAACTACAATATTTTAACTATTAAATGGGGGGAGAGTATCTTGACTCCCATCTTGTGCATCATTTTTATCTTGATTGGGTTACTTATCTTATACTTTATGATTTGGCTATGAAAAAGTGATATCCACATATTTTTTAGGTGTATATGTATATACATGATGAAAACTAGCATATTTTGAATACTTTTTACATGTTATTTTATTTATAAATAATGTAACCTTTTCACTTAATAACTGATTTTTATTTTTTAATTTTGATATTAGTTTTCTCATATGGATAATTTGATCCTTTAGAGCCTCACAATTGTAAATACTAGTTGCTTTTGATTGAATATGTAGGAAAACACCCTATAAGGGAGAGGTATAGGCATAAATAGGTTGAGTATGGTTATTAGTAATAATATTATAGGCTTATTCATCTCATAGAGGAGTGATAACATGGACATAATTAGAGGTAAATGAGCTATCACCATCATGGATATAAGGAGGAGAAGGATATTCATTCATGTTCATAAGATATAACATGTAAACTCGAAACATGGTTGTTAGGGTATTAAATTTATGGAATAAGTCCAATATACTATATTATAATGAATCCTCTATGTATGTAAGGATTTTTTTATTAATTTAATTCCAATTAAAAGAACAATAAAATTATAGAGGTAGAATGAAATATGACATACATTTTAACTGATATAAAGCGTCATGTACATATGTGTTTAGGTCATCTTTGAATTCATTCCAAATGAAAGGAAACACGCATACAAAAGAAGCTAGAAAAATTTGTATTAAAAAGTGATAAATTTAATCTATCATTATTATATGAAATACATATTATAAGATATAATATCTAAAATATGAGTGTCGGTCCTAAAAGGATGGAAAAATAAACCCTAGGGTTATATAGGTTTATTGTTTGTGTAATTTCAAAGTAAGTTGGGTCACCAAATGATTTAACTTGTTAGGGTTGTGGACTTTAATCCATGGGATGTTAGAGATTTCAAGTATATTCAATCATGGTAGAAATATCCTATGAATATAGACTTGATTTGTTGTCAAACTAGGTTCGAGTATATTCAGTCATGGTAGAAATATCCTATGAATATAGACATGATTTGTAACAAATTTTATTTAGTTTGACATTTATAAAAATAACAATAAATTATGTAAATAAGTACTTAGTAGGATATTGACTAAAATGAGAGATTTGTAGGCTATAAACTAGGACAAGAGATGATCTGACTATCATGGATAGGATCTATGTGTTAAAAAAATTCTTGGATAGTAGTACAATGTGGGGCTAGTGTCCTTACATTGGATCTAGTGTCATATTTGTAGAACTACTCTAAGCTTATAAGTTCACTTGTTTCTAAGTTTTCTAAGCTTATTCATGTGCACATGAGTTTTAATTCCCTATAGGTGGATTATTTTGACTGATTGTTTATGTAGACACTAATAATACATATTGATAGGGTATTCAATTGGTACAATTAAAAAAGTGTGATGTTAGTGGGGTAGGAGAGACATCCTCAACACCATGTTTTGATGAGAGTTTCCTACATACAAATATTTTGTGGAAGGATCAAGTGAAATGTAGTTCTCCCTACCTAAGTGTTGATGCAAGTGAAAGTGAAGCTAGTATGAGTGTCACCTTGAGTAATTTATTTTTCCTTTAGACTATAAATATAATTAATTTAAGTTTAGAAATGATGTACATGGTTGTACGTAGAAGTAGGGAAGAATGGGGATTGATAACCTTGATTGCGCACAACTTGTTCTAAGTATTTTTGTGTAATTTGCATCTAATTTCCATCTAGTGGTTAGAGGGATAAAAGTTATGTATATATACCATTCTAGTTCTTGTGTGGGTATTAAAATAGGTATAGTATGACCCTAGGTTGTTTCTTATTTGAAAATATTTCCAATGGAAAAAAAATCAGGGAAAATGATAATAATGCTAGTACTAGGACATTAGTGTCATTCATGCTAATGCTACATTTATGGCACTAGTGTCCATGAGGTATAACCTAAGTCATCAGGAGTTAATATCCTAAATTAAAAGTCTAGTACTACATTAGGGATGTTTTGGGACACATGTAGCCTACATGAAGGCTAGATAAGTGTCTAAATAAGCCTTGAGATAGGTCTAGGTATATGCTAGGGATAGGTGATTTGAATTAGCACTCGTAACATTCAAGTGTCTTTTTTATTTGACTAAAGAAAGAAAAAAATCTAATACATAATAAGTTGATTACCAAATTTTACACTTAGCTTTACTAAGATGTTCACATGTACATTCATAAATCATTATCAACCAAGGTAGGTTGACTTTCTCAATTTATAAAGGAAATCACTCAAAAATACCTCAATGAAACACTAAGATAGTTCTTATAATATGATATTAACTACCTTAAGGTTATAGGTATCAATCATCATATGTTAATTACAACAAGGATAGAAATGTAAGTCATGTTTGATGCAAGGTTAGGTAATTTTATTTTATATTATCCAACATTACATTTTGGTATAAATATACCACTATTATAGTCTATATCATTTAACTAAAGAGCCTTAATAATAAGTCGTGTTAATTTAATTAAGGAAGGAATAAATATAAAAAACATTTAAACCACTTCTAATATGAATCCTAATGACACCTATTTAAATCTTACCAATTTTTAAATCTCAACATGGTAATAAGGTGCACTTAAAATTCTCAAATTTAGTTACCATTAGGACATACCTATTAAATATTGAATTATGTTTTTAAACAAAAATCATAGAGTATCTATATGACATACAATATTATCAGATTATAAAAATAGAAGGGGTGGGGGGTTTCATATATCATCAAATACCCTTAATATTTTTCAAACAAAAAATAACTTAAATATTATTTTTATTTAAATAAATTTTTTTATGTTGTTAGTTTCAAAACATGAAAATTAGTGTTATGAGAATATAATACTAGCTGTATGATAAATGATCACAACTCTCATATATACCCAAATATTATGAATCATAACCATAAGTTAACTTGAGTAAGGAATGCAATTATAATATATGTATTTAGCTATAAATACATAAAATATAAGGTCATTACAAATTGAACACAATCTATGCATCGACTTCAAATCATCATTCAAAACTAAAATTTTCCAATTTGACATGTATTGATCATTATTAGAACATAATGATAATCTTGATTAGGGTAGAGTGGACTTATAAGGTACAAATATTATAATCAAACCATAAAAGTTGTTCTCCGTATGTAAATGTAATAACATTGTATTCACAATATTAGATCATACATTTCATGACATCGAGATGAAAGAATATACAACTGATGGTTATAATATTAATTTTAATATGCCATTATATGTAGGATATAAGTCTACTTTATTACTAGAATATCCAACTAAGGTTTACAAGTTGGTGTGGATTCAAATTTAATAAAGATCTCTCCTTGAATTAATACCACTCTTAATTTAAATAAAAAATATCTCTTCTTTAGGTAAAGTAATCTTATGCCTTACATATAAATAATTAATTAAAAGTGATAAAATAATATCAACCCTTAAATGTAGATAGTTACCCCTCAATAGATATTGACAAATGGAAATTATCTTTATTTAATCTTAATCATATAAATCAATAAAAAATTCATTAGTAGACACATAACATCTTAAATAATACTTATTGTATTACATCCATATCGTAGACACTCATTAGTAAGAAGTAGACTATAATCTTTATCCTAATTAAAACATGACCATAATAATAAGCATAGTCATGTGAAGTTGAAATTTAATACATGTAGAAAATAACATCATTTGATGTCATGAATTCAAGTTAACATTTAATGGGTTATAATTTACTTGTCTAATAGAGTTAGTAGTCAAAATGTATGCCCAATGAGTGATTTCATTTGACAAACAAGGAAAACCTTATATGTGTGTAAAGATAAGATAAAACATCACAATCTTTAACTCAATAAATATCATCTAACCAAGATATTATATTATTATAATCATAGTAAAATATATTGATAGGATTCTGAAGGGGAGTAATCATAGATAAAATATATTGATTAATTTATAATTGAGTCTTATGATAAGAAATAAAATCTATATTAATATCAAAACCAAGAATGAAATATATTTATTGCATGAAAATAGTGTATGTCTTTAGAAACTCAATTAATTTTGTGTTTTATGAGAACAATCAAACAAGAATTAAAAAATAATAATTCATAGTACTATCTAAAAATATTTATTAATGTGACAAGATAACTATTTTTTTTATTCTTTCAAGTACAAATATTTCCAAGGTATTAATTACAAACTAAAAGATAAAATAATTTATTGATAGGTATATTTTAGAACAAAACTGATAATAGAAGAATGAATTCTTGCATTATCTCAAAGTGCCTACTCTCTTATTTATATGTGTATTGATATGTAAACGATGTTATCAAGATTCACAATGTTATATTCATCAATAAGATAGCTAACTATAAGTTTTAAACATGAGTATAATAAGGGAATGGAAATATCAAGAAATTAACATATTAATGTTTATTATTATAAAAATTGTTAGTGACTATTATGATGGTTGAAATTAAAAATGAAATACAACTTGTTTTTTTATAAAATTTTGAAAGTCAAATTTTCATAAGTTGTAATATATATATATATATATATATATATATATATATATATATATATATATATTGATGGAAAAAGGTCAATGTCAAATTTTAGAAAAAGAGTTAGTTTTGAAAAAAACATTCATGTTTAAAATACTCCAAGCATAAAGGTAGGTTTTTGTACCTTGCACATCTAGGAGGTTGCATCCACTATGACTTTCATGTCACATTGGATGAAGAAACATGTGTGTTGTGGATTGCATGTTCACACAACCCACTAACATATGTCCAACCCACGTCTCCAAATATACATGGAGAATGTGATGGCTATGCCATGCCTATAGGCATAGCCTATTGCTCATATAAAAGGTATTTACAATCTCATTATTATCTAAATATCAGTCTATAAATACTGAATAACTCTTCCCAACTAGTATTTCCTCCTATAAAGACATATTATTTCCAAATTACTATAACAAATTCCATTTTTCAAGTTCTCCACAGTAAGAGATGTTTCAATTGGCATACATATGTGGTTTTATTACATCAAAAAAAGGAAGGTTTGGTCAACCAAGGGTGTAAAAAATTTATAGGTTTTCTCCATATAATTTCCAAGAATATTTTTAAAACATTTTAGTTATTTCATGACAACCATGGTTTGTTCATTTCAACAATACCAACATTTCTTACCCCATGATTTGCCTAATTTTCAAATAATCATTAAATCAACACTTCAAATCATGAAAACAAGAAACAAAATTATAATTATATGGTTTTGAGCATTTATTTGCCCTGGATAGTAACATCCCCAAAATTAACGATTATCATCTTGGCCACATTAATCTTAAATACTCTGACAAAAGGCTTCACTCATAAAACCAAAGCTCCATGGTTGTTTACCTTTATAAAAAGGTTTACTTGAAGTAGTTGGATCCCCAATATTATTTCAAAAATTGGATTGAATTTTATCTTATTCTCAACACTATGATAAAAAAATTAAGGAGCTAAGATAAAGTGGTGGGGCCCTGATTGCCAATCTAGACAAAACAACAATGGGAATGACTTTAAGGATCCATGTGTATGACACTTATGAAAGAATGAGTGTGGCATCAAGGTATTGACTATGGTATTATAATCCTGATAAGTATTTTACCATGATCAATGATTCATGGATGAAACACAAAATAAGTGAAACCTATATGCTTCCAAATAATGTCTTGAGATCAGAGTTCAAAGAGAAGTTATCAGATATGATAACTCTTCTCAATTATTTAGTAGGAAATAAGAGAACCATGATTTTATATACTTAGATGTTTATGGAAATGAACTTCATCTATAATGTAAATGAATAAACATAATGTAAGTAAATTAACAGTGAGGTATTGCATCATAAATTGATCAATATGGAATCCACAAAACAATTCTTCATGATCTTCTACTTGGTATAATTTTTAGCTTCTAAACGAGTATACCTAGGTCTCACCAAGAAAGTCAAATAAAATGCATACATAAAAGAATTTAAATTTTATTCTTAGTTCAATCTGAATCACAGTAACATTCATTTCAGAAGAATCAATTATGCTTTCATAATAAGAATAATTCAGGAACCAGATGAACAATGGGGGAGAAAAATTTGTGGTGAAGTAACTAACTTGATTTCTCAAAATGAGAGTTACTTCATCCCATTCCATAAAATTAATTATATTAGAGTTTGAGTATTTAAATTATATCCTTTATGGCCATGCATGTTAGCCAATGATATGATGATTTTGATTAAATTATGTAGTCAATTGTGCACAATGCACAAATATTGTATCTAAATGCATGTTTTGGATGTTGTATTTCCTATCTCCTTAGGTAAATTTACATTCAAGAATATATAAAATGCTTAGGACATCAAAGTTACCATTTCAAATTTCACTTTAAATATCAATTGGTCTATGCAGGAGCTTTTAGATTTATAGGTACAAACCAAGCATGTGTTTTATTGATCCAAGGAAAGGTTAAATAATAAGTTGTAAGAGTTTACGATAGAAGTTACCTCTAAAAAAAAATCATATCCATTGAATCAAACACTTACCATAGTTGTAATTGCTCATGTGGAATAATAGTGCTAATGTTATAATTCAGTCATCTAGCTCTTCATGTTTTGAAGATGGAGATGATGAGGATCCCAATAAGCAAAACCCACTTATGAAAACTTGTGAATAACATCCCTTTGGGTGAATAAAATTTCAAGATAATAAATATATCATGTTGAAATCATCCTCCCCTTTAATAAATCCTTCTCTATTTATTCCTAGTACCACTTGTGACTATTTTTAATTTTCTCAAGGAATAAATAAATAGGAAATTTTAAGTGATGTGGAATTGTAGTCTCTACATATCCTTCAATTTATTCATATGTTACACCTCCTCTAGATGCATTTCCTCAAAAGTAACCTACATTTCCATCTTCAACCACTCAAATGACTAGTTTCAACCAAATTTCATTTCAATCGATGCAACTAATGTTGAATGAAATAAAGGAGGTGGTGGAGGAATAAATTATAGACTTTAATTTAGTTTATAATCTAATTAATACCTAACCTCCAAAAAATGAAAATACCATATCATGTTTAGTCTTAGATCCCTTATGAACTCAATTGTTTGAGATTAATGAGAGTAATATTGATAAAAATGAGGAGTAGATGATCATGAGTGACTATAATTTAAAGAGAGTATCTCTTGTGGAGCCAACTAAAGAAAGTGATGTTTATAACCTATGGATAACCCTGGAGAGGATGAAAAAAATATCCTAATATGATGAATTCACATAGGAATAATTTTAATATTAGGTGTGATAGTTAGACCAATATGTCAACTATCTTCTCAATCCAGTTGAAGCACCAATAGTTCCTTAGGTGGATGCTACTTCTCATGTTCTTAGGATTAGTAAGGATGTCATAACTACCATAAACATATACAAAACATATCTAATAAAATATTTAATATTGGGTTAATGATTTTCTCCTTAATGATATGAATTATATGAAAGAGGTCATGAAGTTACATGGGGAAATTGATGTTGATATTATCAATATCAATCTGCAAATGTAATCCCATGATAGTGAGTTGGAAGTCTAAAATAATGTGAAAGGTGGTGTTCAATAAATGATAGAAATTGAAACTAAAGTGATGGTTAAAGCTAGAATATTTGACATAGTTTAAGATGATACATCTTAAAAATGGTAAGAATGTATCCTTTAGAAGATTAAAATTATAAATTAATCTATAGGTTAACTTCAAGATCAAGTTCAAGGTGGAAGAGAAAATCAGAATGAACACTCTTCCAACCTAGGATAAATACATTGTGATATATTGAGGGATGATTCAACAAGTCAATTAAACATAGATGAAATAAAGGTTTAGTTAAAGACATTGATAAATGTATATTTGTTCAAATAAAATGATTTGAACTTTAGTTCAATGATTATACTTAGTGTAATCAATATTTCTCTTGAAAAAAGGACTAACCACTGACAAAGCTCTTGGATGTTTTGATCTCAATTTTTTCGGGATCTTAAAGATAGTTGACATAATGCATAAATGTGTAATTCCATAAGGGGAGTGAAACCAATAAGGTAGTAAATAGATTTTTAAAATTTATAGCTACCAAAGATAAGGAACAAATTCAAAATCCTACCATTTCTCCAAGTTATTCGACACCAGATGCCACCCAAAAGAAGACATCCTAGGATGCTGCACAATTCCTTTATATCTTGTCACTTTTCTATATAAATAAGAGATATGAAAATTGCATGGGTGCTTCTTGATCTTTATTATAGTTTTCATTTAAATGAAGGAGAAAGAAACTTTGTGTTTATTCTGCAACCAAGAACACATGGAAATTCTATAACATTTTGTCATGATTTTATTTTTGGTTGTAAATTTTATGTTAATATATATGTATTTATTGAATCAATACTTGTGTTAACCTCAAACAATCAGGTTATTTTTCAAAAACACTTTTTTGCTACATTTTGGATGAAATATGTGTTTTGCTTATTCATGAATTATCCATCGTATTCCTTCTTTTTATTTTTATTTTCAGTTTAAATGAAACAACTCAATACTTGATTAAACATGTAGATATTGTAAATAGACTTATTTTAAATTTTCCTATTTTAAATAAATTTAACCTCCCCTCCAAATAAATAAAATACTTTTATCTCCTTCACTATAGTGAAAATTTATATTTGTCACTAATGAACCCAAAAACTATTAAGACAATTAATTATAAATATGAAAATATTAAGCAAATAATAAAATGAACTGAATCATATTGAATGAATTGAAATAATTACAATCCAAAACATTATTAAATAATCCTCAACTTAGAATTAGATTTGACATGCAAAAGAATAAAAAATAAAAACCAAAATCTAAAAAAAAAAAAAACTTTTATTTTTTAGTAGATGCTATTTTTATTGACTTTTGCATGCAAGTGTGTGTAGCTCTAAAAATATCCCAAAATAATATAAACACTAAAATTATGTTATAGGATGAAATTGAAATGAATTTGACATCTGGTCCTAAAAATATACAATTTCTAAAAATAGAAAATTCTAGAAAAACATTAAATGGTAATTTTAGACCTCTAAATGCTTATGTATGGCCTCCAAAAAATATTAAAAATAACTCTAAAAAGATAGATCAGCTTATAAAAACAAAAAAAAAGTTGAGAAAATAATTTTTGCATGTGAAAGAGCTAACATGGAGCTACGAGTCAAAAAATATGGCCACTGAAAGATTGGCCTATTTTTTTGCATCATTCTCCTTTGGTTGAAGACAACTCAGTACCTGTGAGTTACCTTGATTTTACTTCTACAATTTTTCTTTGGAAATATTATTTATATCCAATTATGTAAACCAATTTTTATCTTCTTGCTTCAATCCTTCCTACTGCACTAAATACCTATTATAATTTGCTTGCCTTGTGCTCACTATCTTCATATCCAAAACTTCCACTATTTTTTCCTTCTTCTTATTTGGAACCTGGTGCTCCCAATTTATTTCTTCATCTTCATCATCTTAACCATCTTCTCCATATAATTCATATAAATCTTAAACACTAAATACTGGAGAGATATAAAAATTGTGTGTTAAACTCGCCTCATAAGCATTGACATTGATTTTCTTCACAATTCAACATGGACCAATTTTCTTGTACTTCAACTTATTGCACGTGTCTTTTGGAAATATTTCTTTAATAATGTAAACCATTACCAACTCTCCTTATTCAAATGTAATGGATCTTCTTCTGAGATCTACTGTTGCTTTATATTTCTCATTACTTTCTTGTAACTTTCTTCTTACTCCTTGAAACTATTGCAAATGCTTCTATGCCATCACTAATTTGATCTACAATTGGTAATTGTACCAAATCTAAAATACCCATATGATTTCTTATCTAAATAATTTAGAATGGTGATTTCCCTATTGATCTATTCATTGAACTATTATATGCAAACTCAGCTTATGGTAAAGCCAAGTCTCATTGCTTGGGCTTCTCTCTGACTATGCATCTCAAGAAATTTTCCAATCTCCTATTCACAATTGTATACACCCTAAATTGGTCAATAAAAAACACATATTATGTCTTTTAATATTTCTTTCATAGGAGACTCTAACTAGAGAATATGAGTTTTATTCACATTTAGCTAGGTGCTTTTATCTGACTTGTTTGGTCTTACTACATTCCCTAGATATCTCTTTGCTTATTCCCAGTCATCCATATATTTCCATACTTAACCCTTTTAGGCCCAACCACATATTTTAGACCCATAAACATCCCCTTAGGTTCCACACCCCTTGGACAATAACACCCAAATAAGAGTATAATGCTAAAACCTAAGGTGTCTCGTCTTTGGTACTATTGTCCAAGCATAATTTTGGTTATAATGGTTAGTTTCTTATATAGGATGAGTTTTATCCCTTTTCTTTGCTTCTTTCCTATGTTTTCCAATGTCAACCAAATGTAAATAAAGATCTTGAATTCAAAATAATGAGTCTCCTCTATAAATCACTACATAAGGCATTTCATATCTATCCTTACTACTTTGTCACATTAGATATAATTAAAATTAATCCATAGTATAGCTCAGCTTCTCTACATCACACATAGACTTGCATGCTTGATCAAGGAAGGGACTAAGAAAAATTCATTCTGCCATCTATGTGCATATTGATTATGCATGTTCCCTAAGGGAGAACTACATTAGATCTAAGATCCTAGCTTGAGGGTTAATGTCAGAACTAATCATAACAATAGGGGTTCTTAATTATGTGATCATTCTTCCCACAACCCAATTTTTCCCTCTTTTTCTTTTATTCTATTTGTTGTTTCCATGGGTGTAGATTAATGCATGTACTAAAGATTGAAATAGACTTATAGTGGATCCAATGACCTCCAAAACCTAAAATTTGGTACGTAGGGTCATACTAAGTAGACAAATAGAACCAAAAAGCTTTTAGCCTCAGAACAATAGTGTTAGGAAAGGACTATAGTGTTGGACACTAGAGTGTCCTATTTTTGGTTCTCTTATCCAATTAAAAAACAAAGGCCAAAACTAGAATTTAGGCATTGTCCTAGACGTGGTCCTCAAATTCTAGACTCAAAATCATCAGTTTTAGCATAAAACCAGCTAAGTTAATCTTTCTTTGTCTTCTCTTTCCTATGTAAGTTAAGTTGATCAAATTAGCATAAACCTATATTTTTATATATAAAACCATAATTCTCCCCATATTCCATACCTTTATTACTTTGGAATTAAACACCTAATTTCCTAGAATAATAAAGCAATTTGGTGACCCTGACTTACTTCGAAAAAACATAAAACCCTAAATACACTTAGGGTTTTTCCTTCACATTTTGTGAAAAAAATTATTTTCAAAAATTATAATTCTTGTATAATTTTTTGTGGATGATTCCTATTTCAAAAATGTTTTTAAAATTTAAAATTATTGCATAATTTTCAAAAATTTTAAAACCCTTGCTCAAAACCCTAGATTTCAAAAATTGGTCATCGAACACCAAGCCTTTCCTCACAAATTTTAGAAAATAATTTTTGAATTTTTGAAAATTGATTACATTGTCAAAAATTATTTCAACATTTCAAAATAAGTAATTTGTTGTAAAAAAAATTTAATTTCCAAATTTTTAATTTTTGTATAAGTGTTTGTACATTTATCCTATTTAGAAAAAATAGAATTTAAAATTATTGCATAATTTTCAAAATTATAAAACCCTAACTAAAACCGTTACACTTCCAAACTAGGTCCTAAAACCTCAAATTTCCCTCCCTTATAATTTTTAGAAAAATAATTTGAATTTATTACAAATTATTTGGGTTATCAAAAGTAATTTTTAAAATTCAATGTTCATAGTTCTTTGTCCATTTATTTACTTCATAGTACTTTTCAAATTTCTCTCTAGTGATAAAATGGCCACAAAGGCAATTCCTTCTGCTCATCCCTTAGACAAATTTCTCAAATTTTATTACAATTATGGAAACGATTGGACAAATTTGCAAAATTACACATTATCTAAAACTATAAAAAATAATTTCATTTATAGTAAAGACAATGACTATTATTTTAATGAAGGATATGATGATGTACGTAATGATGACGGTGAATCACAAATAGATGGGTCTTTTATCTTAAACCCATCTCTTTTATTCCTTCTTCGAATGAAAATAATTTTGATAAATGGGAAAGATACTTCTCACCTCACTTTCCTAGGCACAATGTAAGAAATGTATAAATTAATCATACACTTCCAAGTGAACGTCTTATTGGTGATGATTTGCTTCCATGTGAACCTAATCTCTCTCTACCTTTTGCTACTAGTATGTTCAAAATACAACAATATAGATGCAGTAGAATAAAATTATGCATTATGTGTTCCTAACTCTACTCTTTCAAAAAAAAATTAAAATGATAAATCTTCTTCTCGCACTTCTCATCTTGAAAATGAAGAAAATGCATATACTTCATCCATGGATAACATAGATACACATGATAATCCAAATGACAATGATAACTTATTACATATTAGAAAGAAATTAACTCTTTTTCTTACACCTCTCCCTAGAAATGATGGAAGTGATGATGAATATGATAGTGAACATGTAAATGAATATGAGAATGAAAGTGAATATGAAAATGATACTTCAAATTCTTCTATTTCAAATGAACAAATTGTAGATTGTGATAATGCATGGAATAATGATGACTACTATGCATATAGTGAAGAATAAAATGTATCTCATGATTTTAACCCTTCTTTCACTCCTCTCTAACTTAATGCAATTCTGAATGATGTTTCTAATTCTATTAATGATTCTATGTAAAATGATTCACATGTCAATGTTAATAGCATATCTTCTACTAAATTTAAATGTGATTCATTAAAACATAAAGATACCAATGAATCTACCAAGCCACCCCTTACTATAATAGAATGCAATTCTTACTCCTCACCTAAAGAGAATGTTATCCCACATCCCTCTAGTAAGGTCCAAGTTACAATTACTCCCAAGGTTCAAGTGAGGACACCCTCTCTTTATGATCTAATTGCTAAATGTAGCATTCCCATGGCTAAAATAAATAATCAAATCCAATGATTAAATGAACCACTTCAAGATGATAATGTACCAACCTAAGAGATCATTTCTTTGATGTATGTAGTTAGTGAACTACAACACCAAATACATCTCCTTACCTTGGAAAATAGATATTATAAATCTTGGTTGGATGCTAATAATCTACATGGTAACCGTGTTCCAAAGGCATTCATAAAAGCGACATTGCCTAAGCATTTCTAGACACCATCATTACCTCATTTTGATGGAATTGGAGATCCATTCACACATATTTAGGCCTTTCAGGAGGATTTTCCACCTCATGCAAGCCCTTTGATTCTACTCAAGTTGTTTTAGCAGACATTAGTCAGGGAAGTAAAAAACTGGTTCATTCATATACTCTTTATTGGTTCAATACACACGTATGATGACTTAGAGGAGGCATTTATTATAAAATATATCATAAACATGGTCCCTCATTTTACATTTGAGAAACTAGCCACGCTACATCAAAATTCTTTAGAGCTAGTTTGTGAGTGTATCTTAAGATTTAAGGTTCACATGTTAAGTTTGATATACAAACCAGTAGATCTAGAGATTCGAAATATCTTCATCAAGGGACTTGATAAACCTCTTCTTGAGTATCTACTATGTAATATCCCCTCCAAAATAGGAAATATAGAAACACAAAAAACTTTGAACAAGATATAACTTCGGTTGAATAAATTTAGAATGATCACAATAATATAGTCTCTTAATAGCAAATTACAAATCTTATCACTTGTCCTTCTAAACTATTACAATTGCAGTCCTTTCTCATGCATATAAATATGAAATACAGTCTTAAAAACCCTGGCTTATCAAAACTGGAAGTGAAAATTGAATTCTGGAAGGTCTCGGCCCTTTTGTGTCGACACACAGTAGTCGTCGTCGGTTGATATCTCGCCGACGTCGGTCTCTGCCAGTCGGCTTTCTGCCGACGTCGGTCTTCAGTCGATCGATGTCCATCACTGAAAACCCTCTGTCTGCTGAGGTCGGTTCCTGAGCTGATCAGTATAGACCTGTACAGACTTTGTACGGCCGCCAATTAAGCACAACTTCCCTATTTTCAACCCCTGATTTGAACTATACGTTTCTAGCACAGAAGATCTCTAGCTATATAATTTATTGAATCAAAACAAGAATAAAAGAATACCTGGAATATCTGTGATAACTTCTATGTGAAGTTATCTCTCAAACCTAAAATTCTGTGATAACCTCTGGATGAAGCTATCTCTCACTTTGGCAATAGATCAACTGATATTCCACAGCCTCTTAATTGCACGCACTGAAGAGGGAACGTTCTCCAATGTAAATGGAATCCTGAAACCTTAGGCTCAGTCTTCACAGAAGAAATTCTTCAAAATCAATAATCAATAATCAATGGCTAATGAACAATGGCCTCCATGAGAAACCCTTATACCCTCAAAAAGATATGCTTGCCCTAATTAGGGTTTCTTAAATTAGAATTAGGGTTTCTAATTAAAAATAGGCTAAATAATTAATATTTGATTAAATCAATCAAATATTAATATCTCCCTCAATACATGTCGGATCGACGAACCGATCGAAGCTAGTGAATCAGGGAGTGATTCTGCACATAACCATACCATAATAAAGGCGCTCCGCTGCATATCAAATATCCCTAAAAAGTAGGAGCCTTGGCCAAATATGTCTGAAATAACCTGAATGAAAATCAAATGTAGAAATCCTGTGAATCAAAGTCAAGCCAAGCTCCATTATGACCCTCTATCCATCCTATTAGCCTACGAAGGTCGCATAATATGCTAACCATGAACTCAGAACATGTCAATTAAAAAGGGGACATGACAATCCGCCCCTCCTGAAATTGCTTGCCCTCAAGCAATCACTGAATGACAAATCAATCAATCCACCTGGATCCCAAATATAGTTTTGATCTCCACCACTGTCAATTAACACGACCCCCATGCCATGTCCATCCCAACTCCCATTTAATGGTGTCACATCATCTCTAGTACTAAGATAAGCACTCCAACATCCAATCCATAAATGAAAATCAGCAAGCAAACTCCTTACCTGAATAATATCTGAAACTGGATAGTGAAGACTAGAAATAGTCATATCATCATCAACCTGTGACCCGGCTGTAATAGAAAGTTGAGTCCTCACCACATGTGACAACTCCTGAATTGAAGTCACCTCAAGACCAAGCTCATCCTCATACCTCTCCTGTGTTGGTGCCAATGTGCACTCGTCATCGCTCTCTATCATGTCATGTGGTATAGGTACCTCCATCCGATGAAAAAACATATATCTGAAGCTGCTGCCCCGTATTGCCTTAAGAATGTGTGTCTTCCCATCAACATCAAAGAGAACCTCCATGTCCTTGAGACGAAGAGTAACTTCTTCAAATGAATGAAGCCACTTCATACCCAAGACTAAGTCAATATCCCCCATGTTTACCACATAATAATCAGCCTTGAACTCATAATTGTTCAAGCGCAATGGGAGGTCTCTAATCATACGCTCACACTTAAGAGTGTGACCATCGGCTACCTTAACACTGATGCCCTCAAAATCTATGGTAGTGAGCCCACGCTTCTCCACAAACCTAGTATCTATGAAATTATGTGTGGCTCCTGTATCAAGAAGGGTGATAACCTTCTGCCCTGCCAAAACTCCACGAATTCTGAATGACTCATCTGACTGAATGCTAGATATGCGTGCCTCTTGTAGGTGAAGCTCTAACTCTACCTCTGCATTAGGCCCTGAAGCCTCTGCCTCTGTCCCCTCAGAACTGTTCTGCTGCTCGAAATCCTCAGAATCTGAATCCTCATAGTATACCCACATCATACGATTCGCCTTGCCCTTAGGCCTCAAAGGAGAATCGTGATGGATATCATATGGTCCTTTGCAGTAGAAGCAAAGCTTCTTCCTGCGTAAATCATTAAGTGCCTCATGATCCAAAGGTGGTGCTGCCGGATTGGCTTTTGAATCATTTTTAACCCCGGATTTATCTATGTTAAAATCCAGTCTCTCTGTATCCCCGTGGGAGTGCTTATGGTCTCTAGACGAAGAACCACCTCTGGAGTTAAATTTATTGGATGGGGCTGCCATCTCCATACTCCATGCCTTCTTCATAGCTACCTGTAAAGAAGGAGGATCAAAGGCTTTTATCCAACCTCTCAATGGCTCTGACAATCCCTCTATGAAGAGAACTACCAATCTACGCTCTGAAATATTGGGCACCATGACTGCCAATCTCTGAAACTCACCAATGAAGGACTCCAAGTTACCTGTTTGTCTCAACTGTGCCAGATCTCAAAAGTAAACCTCAAGATCTTTCCTGTCAAACCGCTCAACCAATCTATCCACAAAGTCCTGGTACTCTGTTACCTGATTATGCTGAAGTGTTACCATACCATGGTACCACCAATCATGTGCTACTCCATCCAAGTTCAAAGTGGCATATTTGATGCCATCTATCTCTGACATTGGTCTCAATGCCAAAAAGGTTTCAAGCTTATGAACCCAAGCTTGAGTTGTCATCTTATCGCTGCCGTCAAAAGTAGTCAAAGAAAGCTTACCAGTAGCCTTCTGCAGCTCACTGAATTGAACTCTAGGCTTCCTGTCCTGTCTAACCAATCTGTAGTGCTCTCTCCTAAGATTGACAAAATGATCAAAGGTCATCCTCTCTTGGACATGAAGAGGTAATAAGTCCCACTCATCATTTGCAGCCATGTAAACATCTACAAATGGGTTATTCCCTGCTTCCTCTGCTGGTGCCTCTGGTTCTTCTTGAACAAAAGTAGGACGTGTAGGTCTATCAGCTATTCTGGAGTGAGTCTATTGTGGCCTCTGATTAACCGTAGCACTCCTGTCATCTCTTTGGTCCCCGTTCTGTCCATCAGGTGTGTTCATTCTCTCTATCATAGTCATAAGTGCCTGTAGTGTCTGAGCCATCTGCTGTTGGCTTGCCATCATAGCACGCTGAAATTCTCTGGTGCCCTGATCAGCATCCTACCTGTGGCCCCTGGGTGGGCTGCCCTCACGTCTATCACTCATGATGGTCGGTGGCTGATCTAACACCTGAGTACCCTCAAGCAAGGCTCGGCTGCGTGTGTTATACTTGTGTGGTCCCAACTCTTGTGGCTGCATAAGATCTATACACCCTCAGGCTGGCAGGATTTAGCTCTGATACCACTGTAATATCCCCTCCAAAATAGGAAATATAGCAACACAAAAAACATTGAACAAGATATAACTTTGGTTGAATAAATTCAGAATGATCACAATAATATAGTCTCTTAATAACAAATTACAAATCTTATCACTTGTCCTTCTAAACTATTACAATTATAGTCCTTTCTCATGCATATAAATATGAAATACAGTCTTAAAAACCCTAGCTTATCAAAACTGGAAGTGAAAATTGAATTCTGGAAGGTCTCGGCCCTTCTGTGTTGACACACAGTCGCCGTCGTCAGTCGATATCTTGCCGACGTCGGTCTCTGCCAGTCGACTTTCTGCCGACGTCGGTCTTCAGTCGACCGATGTCGGTCACTGAAAACCCTCTGTCTGCCGAGGTCAGTTCCTGAGGTGATCAGTACGGACCTGTACGGACTTTGTATGGCTGCCAATTAAGCACAACTTCCCTGTTTTCAACCCCTGATCTGAACTATACGTTTCTAGCACAGAAGATCTCTAGCTGTATAATTTATTGAATCAAAACAAGAATAAAAGAATACCTGGAATATCTGTGATAACTTCTGTGTGAAGTTATCTCTCAAACCTAAAATTCTGTGATAATCTCTGGATGAAGCTATCTCTCACTTTGGCAATAGATCACCTGATATTCCACAGCCTCTTAATTGCACACACTGAAGAGGGAACGTTCTCCAATGCAAATGGAATCCTGAAACCTTAGGCTCAGTCTTCACAGAAGAAATTCTTCAAAATCAATAATCAATAATCAATGGCTAATGAACAATGGCCTCCATGAGAAACCCAAATACCCTCAAAAATATGTGCTTGCCCTAATTAGGGTTTCTTAAATTAGAATTAGGGTTTCTAATTAAAAATAGGCTAAATAATTAATATTTGATTAAATCAATCAAATATTAATATCTCCCTCAATACATGTCGGATCGACGAACCGATCGAAGCTAGTGAATCAGGGAGTGATTCTACACATAACCATACCATAATAAAGGCGCTCCATTGCATATCAAATATCCCTAAAAAGTAGGAACCCTGGCCAAATATCTCTGAAATAACCTGAATGAAAATCAAATGTAGAAATCCTGTGAATCAAAGTCAAGCCAAGTTCGATTATGACCCTCTATCCATCCTATTAGCCTACGAAGGTCGCATAATAGGCTAACCATGAACTCAGAACATGTCATTTAAAAAGGGGACATGACAATCCGCCCCTCCTGAAATTGCTTGCCCTCAAGCAATCACTGAATGACAAAACAATCAATCCACCTGGATCCCAAATATAGTTTTGATCTCCACCACTGTCAATTAACACGACCCCCATGCCATGTCCATCCCAACTCCCATGTAATGGTGTCACATCATCTCTAGTACTAAGATAAGCACTCCAACATCCAATCCATAAATGAAAATCAGCGAGCAAACTCCTTACCTGAATAATATCTGAAACTGGATAGTGAAGACTAGAAATAGTCATATCATCATCAACCTGTGACCCGGCTGTAACTGAAAGTTGAGTCCTCACCACATGTGACAACTCCTAAACTGAAGTCACCTCAAGACCAAGCTCATCCTCATAGCTCTCCTGTGGTGGTGCCAATGTGCACTCGTCATCGCTCTCTATCATGTCATGTGGTATCAGAGCCAAATTCCTGCCATCCTGTTGGATAGTTTGGGCAAATCAGAGCTAATGTCTTGTCATCCTATTGCGTAGTTTGGGTAAGTTGAATCAGCGAAGTATCATAATGACTTCATATACTCAGAGTCGGTGGGACTATGATATGAGGAAGTTGGAACTCAGTTTGAAGAGGTTGAATGAATCTCTTTCTTATCCTTCATCCAAAAACAATCCCACGTGGTATATGACAGCGAATGATGAGTGGGATTTATTACCTCCTCATGTTCAAGAGAGGATGACCTTTGATCATTTTGTCAAGCTGAGGTAGAGGCTTCAAGGCCTAATGCAGAGGTAGAGTTAGAGCTTCACCTACAGGAGACACGCATATCTAGCATTCAGTTAGATGAGTCATTCAGAATTCATGGAGTTTTGGCAGGGCAGAAGGTTATCACCCTTCTTGATACAGGAGCCACACATAATTTCATAGATACTAGGTTTGTGGAGAAGCGTGGGCTCACTACCGTAGATTTTGAGGGCATCAGTGTTAAGGTAGCCAATGGTCACACTCTTAAGTGTGAGCGTATGATTAGAGACCTCCCATTGCGCTTGAACAATTATGAGTTCAAGGCTGATTATTATGTGGTAAACATGGGGGATATTGACTTAGTCTTGGGTATGAAGTGGCTTCATTCATTTGAAGAAGTTACTCTTCATCTCAAGGACATGGAGGTTCTCTTTGATGTTGATGGGAAGACACACATTCTTAAGGCAATACGGGGCAAATTGAAGTGAAAACTGGAAGTGAAAATTGAAACTATCTCTGTGATAACTTCTGGATGAAGCTATCTCTCAATTTGGCAATAAATCAACTGATATCTCACAGCCTCTAAATCACACACAATGAAGAGGGAATGTTCTTCACTGCAATGGAATCCTAGAACCCTTGGCTCAGTCTTCATAGAAGAATTTCTTCAATTTTCAATAATCAATAATCTATGCATACATAACAATGGCCTCCATGAGAAACCCTTATACCCTCAAAAAGATATGCTTGCCCTAATTAGGGTTTCTTAAATTAGAATTAGGGTTTCTAATTAAAAATAGGCTAAATAATTAATATTTGATTAAATCAATCAAATATTAATATCTCCCTCAATACATGTCGGATCGACGAACCGATCGAAGCTAGTGAATCAGGGAGTGATTTTGCACATAACCATACCATAATAAAGGCGCTCCGTTGCATATCAAATATCCCTAAAAAGTAGGAGCCCTAGCCAAATATGTCTGAAATAACCTGAATGAAAATCAAATGTAGAAATCCTGTGAATCAAAGTCAAGCCAAGCTCCATTATGACCCTCTATCCATCCTATTAGCCTACGAAGGTTACATAATAGGCTAACCATGAACTCAGAACATGTCAATTAAAAGGGGGACATGACAATCTGCCCCTCCTGAAATTGCTTGCCCTCAAGCAATCACTGAATGACAAATCAATCAATCCACCTGGATCCCAAATATAGTTTTGATCTCCACCGTCAATTAACACGACCCCCATGCCATGTCCATCCCAACTCCCATGTAATGGTGTCACATCATCTCTAGTACTAAGATAAGCACTCCAACATCCAATCCATAAATGAAAATCAGCGAGCAAACTCCTTACCTGAATAATATCTGAAACTGGATAGTGAAGACTAGAAATAGTCATATCATCATCAACCTGTGACCCGACTGTAATAGAAAGTTGAGTCCTCACCACATGTGACAACTCCTGAACTGAAGTCACCTCAAGACCAAGCTCATCCTCATACCTCTCCTGTGTTGGTGCCATTGTGCACTCGTCATCGCTCTCTATCATGTCATGTGGTATAGGTACCTCCATCCGATGAAAAAACATATATCTGAAGCTGCTGCCCCGTATTGCCTTAAGAATGTGTGTCTTCCCATCAACATCAAAGAGAACCTCCATGTCCTTGAGACGAAGAGTAACTTCTTCAAATGAATGAAGCCACTTCATACCCAAGACTAAGTCAATATCCCCCATGTTTACCACATAATAATCAGCCTTGAACTCATAATTGTTCAAGCGTAATGGGAGGTCTCTAATCATATGCTCACACTTAAGAGTGTGACCATCAGCTACCTTAACACTGATGCCCTCAAAATCTACGGTAGTGAGCCCACGCTTCTCCACAAACCTAGTATCTATGAAATTATGTGTGGCTCCTGTATCAAGAAGGGTGATAACCTTCTGCCCTGCCAAAACTCCACAAATTCTGAATGACTCATCTGACTGAATGCTAGATATGCGTGCCTCTTGTAGGTGAAGCTCTAACTCTGCCTCTGCATTAGGCCCTGAAGCCTCTGCCTCTGTCCCATCAGAACTGTTCTGCTGCTTGGAATCCTCAGAATCTGAATCCTCATAGTATACCCACATCATACGATTCGCCTTGCCCTTAGGCCTCAAAGGAGAATCGTGATGGATATCATATGGTCCTTTGCAGTAGAAGCAAAGCTTCTTCCTACGTAAATCATTAAGTGCCTCACGATCCAAAGGTGGTGCTGCCGGATTGGCTTTTGAATCATTTTCAACCCCGGATTTATCTATGTTAAAATCCAGTCTCTCTGTATCCCCGTGGGAGTGCTTATGGTCTCTAGACGAAGAAGCACCTCTGGAGTTAAATTTATTGGATGGGGCTGCCATCTCCATACTCCATGCCTTCTTCATAGCTACCTATAAAGAAGGAGGATCAAAGGCTTTGATCCAACCTCTCAATGGCTCTGACAATCCCTCTATGAAGAGAACTACCAATCTACGCTCTGAAATATTGGGCACCATGACTGCCAATCTCTGAAACTCACCAATGAAGGACTCCAAGTTACCTGTTTGTCTCAACTGTGCCAAATCTCGAAAGTAAACCTCAGGATCTTTCCTATCAAACTGCTCAACCAATCTATCCACAAAGTCCTGGTACTCTGTTACCTGATTATGCTGAAGTGTTACCATACCATGGTACCACCAATCATGTGCTACTCCATCCAAGTGCAAAGTGGCATATTTGATGGCATCTATCTCTGACATTGGTCTCAATGCCAAAAAGGTGTCAAGCTTATGAACCCAAGCTTGAGTTGTCATCTTACCGCTGCCGTCAAAAGTAGTCAAAGAAAGCTTACCAGTAGCCTTCTGCAGCTCACTGAATTGAACTCTAGGCTTCCTGTCCTGTCTAACCAATCTGTAGTGCTCTCTCCTAATATTGACAAAATGATCAAAGGTCATCCTCTCTTGGACATGAAGAGGTAATAAGTCCCACTCATCATTTGCAGCCATGTAAACATCTGCAAATGGGTTATTCCCTGCTTCCTCTGCTGGTGCCTCTGGTTCTTCTTGAACAAAAGTAGGACGTGTAGGTCTATCAGCTATTCTGGAGTGAGTCTATTGTGGCCTCTGATTAACCGTAGCACTCCTGTCATCTCTTTGGTCCCCGTTATATCCATCAGGTGTGTTCATTCTCTCTATCATAGTCATAAGTGCTTGTAGTGTCTGAGCCATCTGTTGTTGGCTTGTCATCATAGCACGCTGAAATTCTCTGGTGCCCTGATCAGCATCATACCTGTGGCCCCTGGGTGGGCTGCCCTCACTTCTGTCACTCATGATGGTCGGTGGCTGATCTAACACCTGAGTACCTTCAAGTAAGGCTCGGCTGCGTGTGTTATACTTGTGTGGTCCCAACTCTTGTGGCTGCATAAGATCTATACACCCTCAGGCTGGCAGGATTTAGCTCTGATACCACTGTAATATCCCCTCCAAAATAGGAAATATAGCAACACAAAAAACTTTGAACAAGATATAACTTCGGTTGAATAAATTCAAAATGATCACAATAATATAGTCTCTTAATAGCAAATTACAAATCTTATCACTTGTCCTTCTAAACTATTACAATTGCAGTCCTTTCTCATGCATATAAATATGAAATACTGTCTTAAAAACCCTGGCTTATCAAAACTGGAAGTTAAAATTGAATTCTGGAAGGTCTCGGCCCTTCTGTGTCGACACACAGTCGCCGTCGTCAGTCGATATCTCACCGACGTCGGTCTCTGCCAGTCGGCTTTCTGCCGACGTCGGTCTTCAGTCGACCGATGTCGGTCACTGAAAACTCTCTGTCTGCCGAGGTCAGTTCCTAAGCTGATTAGTACAGACCTGTACAGAATTTGTACAGCCGCCAATTAAGCACAACTTCCCTGTTTTCAACCCCTGATCTGAACTATACGTTTCTAGCACATAAGATCTCTAGCTGTATAATTTATTGAATCAAAACAAGAATAAAAGAATACCTGGAATATCTGTGATAACTTCTGTGTGAAGTTATCTCTCAAACCTAAAATTCTGTGATAACCTCTGGATGAAGCTATCTCTCACTTTGGTAATAGATCAGCTGATATTCCACAGCCTCTTAATTACACACATTGAAGAGGGAACGTTCTCCAATGCAAATGGAATCCTGAAACCTTAGGCTCAGTCTTCACAGAAGAAATTCTTCAAAATCAATAATCAATAATCAATGGCTAATGAACAATGGCCTCCATGAGAAACCCTTATACCCTCAAAAATATATGCTTGCCCTAATTAGGGTTTCTTAAATTAGAATTAGGGTTTCTAATTAAAAATAGGCTAAATAATTAATATTTGATTAAATTAATCAAATATTAATATCTCCCTCAATACATGTCGGATCGACGAACCGATCGAAGCTAGTGAATCAGGGAGTGATTCTGCACATAACCATACCATAATAAAGGCGCTCCGTTGCATATCAAATATCCCTAAAAAGTAGGAGCCCTGGCTAAATATGTCTAAAATAACCTGAATGAAATCAAATGTAGAAATCCTGTGAATCAAAGTCAAGCCAAGCTCCATTATGACCCTCTATCCATCCTATTAGCCTACGAAGGTCGCATAATAGGCTAACCATGAACTCAGAACATGTCAATTAAAAAGGGGACATGACAATCCGCCCCTCCTGAAATTGCTTGCCCTCAAGCAATCACTGAATGACAAATCAATCAATCCACCTGGATCCCAAATATAGTTTTGATCTCCACCACTGTCAATTAACACGACCCCCATGCCATGTCCATCCCAACTCCCATGTAATGGTGTCACATCATCTCTAGTACTAAGATAAGCACTCCAACATCCAATCCATAACTGAAAATCAGCAAGCAAACTCCTTACCTGAATAATATCTGAAACTGGATAGTGAAGACTAGAAATAGTCATATCATCATCAACCTGTGACCCGGCTGTAACAGAAAGTTGAGTCCTCACCACATGTGACAACTCCTGAACTAAAGTCACCTCAAGACCAAGCTCATCCTCATACCTCTCCTGTGGTGGTGCCAATGTGCACTCGCCATCGCTCTCTATCATGTCATGTGGTATCAGAGCCAAATTCCTGCCATCCTGTTGGATAGTTTGGGCAAATCAGAGCTAATGTCTTGCCATCCTGTTGGGTAGTTTGGATAAGTTGAATCAGCGAAGTATCATAATGACTTCATATACTCAGAGTCGATGGGACTATGATATGAGGAAGTTGGAACTCAGTTTGAAGAGGTTGAGTGAATCTCTTTCTTATCCTTCATCCAAAAACAAGCCCACGTGGTATATGACAGCGAATGATGAGTGGGATTTATTACCTCCTCATGTTCAAGAGAGGACGACCTTTGATCATTTTGTCAAGTTGAGGCAGAGGCTTCAAGGCCTAATGTAGAGGTAGAGTTAGAGCTTCACCTACAGGAGGCACGCATATCTAGCATTCAGTCAGATGAGTCATTCAAAATTTGTGGAGTTTTGGCAAGGCAAAAGGTTATCACCCTTCTTGATATAGGAGCCACACATAATTTCATAGATACTAGGTTTGTGGAGAAGCGTGGGCTCACTACCGTAGATTTTGAGGGCATCAGTGTTAAGGTAGCCGATGGTCACACTCTTAAGTGTGAGCGTATGATTAGAGACCTCCCATTGCGCTTGAACAATTATGAGTTCAAGGCTGATTATTATGTGGTAAACATGGGGGATATTGACTTAGTCTTGGGTATGAAGTGGCTTCATTCATTTGAAGAAGTTACTCTTCATCTCAAGGACATGGAGGTTCTCTTTGATGTTGATGGGAAGACACACATTCTTAAGGCAATACGGGGCAAATTGAAGTGAAAACTGGAAGTGAAAATTGAAACTATCTCTGTGATAACTTCTGGATGAAGCTATCTCTCAATTTGGCAATAAATCAACTGATATCTCACAGCCTCTAAATCACACACAATGAAGAGGGAACGTTCTTCACTGCAATGGAATCCTGGAACCCTTTGCTCAGTCTTCATAGAAGAATTTCTTCAATTTTCAATAATCAATAATCTATGCATACATAACAATGGCCTCCATGAGAAACCCTTATACCCTCAAAAAGATATGCTTGCCCTAATTAGGGTTTCTTAAATTAGAATTAGGGTTTCTAATTAAAAATAGGCTAAATAATTAATATTTGATTAAATCAATCAAATATTAATATCTCCCTCAATACATGTCAGATCGACAAACCGATCGAAGCTAGTGAATCAGGGAGTGATTTCGCACATAACCATACCATAATAAAGGTGCTCCGCTGCATATCAAATATTCCTAAAATGTAGGAGCTCATGCCAAAAGTGTCCAAAATAACTTGAATGAAAATCAAATGTAGAAATCCTGTGAATCAAAGTCAATCCAAGCTCCATTATGACCCTCTATCCATCCTATTAGCCTACGAAGGTCGTATAATAGGCTAATCTTCACATCTGTCAATGTCCATGAAAAAGGGGACATGACAATCCGCCCCTCCGAAAATTGCTTGTCCCCAAGCAATCTCGAAACAATGAACTACTCGATCCACCTGGATCCCAAGGAAAAAGTTGTGTAACATCCATCATGTCACCAATCAACCCATGTGAATAAACCATCAACATCAACAGCATCAACAGTATCAAAATCAGCAACTGAAAAATTGCACTCGATACCCAAACAACTATCTGAAGATCAACTATAGGTGCCGGTAGAAGAAACCACTCTGAGGGACTCAAGCCAACTAAAATATCAACCCTGTCAAAATTGAAGTCCCTATCTAACTGATACTCACACCCAACTAGACCGTGTATATGACAATCATTGGTCCCTGAGTCACTGACACCAATACTAATCTCTAAATGCAAATAAAAATAAGGAGCATACCTCACCATATGATGCTGGTAAGAACCCCCAAACTCTGCTACTGGCTCACTATTGCCAAACTAGGACTCAATGGATGGCTCCAATCTCGGCTCAACAAACATCACCTCAACAGCCCTGTAAGGTAACATAGTAGAAAGGGTTTGTAAAATCTCCTCACCCAATTTGCTAATAGCACTAGAACTTCGGACAAGAACACCTTCTGTCATCTTATGTGAGTCCAGACGAACACCTGCACTATCCAACAAATACTCCATGAATGGTTTAGTGCAGTAAAAATTATATGTGGAAGCATCAACATACTCCCCCACACACCCCAACTGATCTCTCTGTAAAGGTGGCACAACCAACTGTACCACACTGTCATCTGTGTGAGAATAATCAATCTGGAGACTCGACTCCACTGGTATCTCAAGCTCATCAAAATCAGGTACTCCCAAATCCTGAACATGTGTATCAGCATCAAAAACATGCTCCTCAGCAACAACTGCAGGAATGTACTCATCACCCACCACCTCAATATACAAATGATCATCCACACTCTGTAAATCAATGCCAAAGCTCATATCAATAGACGGAGTATCAACAACTGTAGCATCACTATCTAACTCTTCCATACGAAAAGAAACAATCGGTGAAACTAAGTCCTCAAAACTGTCCACTGCATTCTCCTTAGTGTCATCTGCAATAATAGGATCCTGGGACTCTTCTACAATCTCTGTCATAACTGAGAGATCATCAACCCTCAGTGCACTAACATCTGAGCCCACCTGTACACTCTAAGTGCAAGCATCTAACTCATCCTCATCTTCACTATATCCTATCTCATAATCATAATAATTATGGGACATGCTACTCTCTCGTCTAAGTGATCTGTAGTGCTCTCTCCTCAGCTTGACAAAACGATCAAAGGTCATCCTCTCTTGAACATGAGGAGGTAATAAATCCCACTCATCATTCACTGTCATATACCGCGTGGGCTTGTTTTTGGATGAAGGATAAGAAAGAGATTCATTCAACCTCTTCAAACTGAGTTCCAACTTCCTCATATCATAGTCCCACCGACTCTGAGTATATGAAGTCATTATGATACTTCGCTGATTCAACTTACCCAAACTACCCAATAGGATGGCAAGACATTAGCTCTGATTTGCCCAAACTATCCAACAGGATGGCAGGAATTTGGCTCTGATAAGAGCCAAATTCCTGCCATCCTGTTGGATAGTTTGGGCAAATCAGAGCTAATGTCTTGCCATCATGTTCAGCGAAGTATCATAATGACTTCATATACTCAGAGTCGGTGGGACTATGATATGAGGAAGTTGGAACTCAGTTTGAAGAGGTTGAATGAATCTCTTTCTTATCCTTCATCCAAAAACAAGCCCATGTGGTATATGACAGTGAATGATGAGTGGGATTTATTACCTCCTCATTTTCAAGAGAGGACGACCTTTGATCGTTTTGTCAAGCTGAGGAGAGAGCACTACAGATCACTTAGACGAGAGAGCAACATGTCCCATAATTATTATGATTATGAGATAGGATATATGAAGATGAGGATGAGTTAGATGCTTGCACTCAGAGTGTACAGGTGGGCTCAGATGTTAGTGCACTGAGGGTTGATGATCTCTCAGTTATGACAGAGATTGTAGAAGAGTCCCAAGATCTTATTATTGCAGATGACACTTAGGAGAATGCAGTGGACAGTTTTGAGGACTTAGTTTCACCGATTGTTTCTTTCCGTATGGAAGAGTTAGACAGTGATGCTACAGTTGTTGATACTCCATCTATTGATATGAGCTTTGGCGTTGATTTACAGAGTGTGGATGATCATTTGTATATTGAGGTGGTGGGTGATGAGTAAATTCCTGCAGTTGTTGCTGAGGAGCATGTTTTTGATGCTGATACACATGTTCAAGATTTGGGAGTACCTGATTTTGATGAGCTTGAGATACCAGTGGAGTCGAGACTCCAGATTGATTATTCTCACATGGATGACAGTGTGGTACAGTTGGTTGTGCCACCTTTACAGAGAGATCAGTTGGGGTGTGTGGGGGAGTATGTTGATGCTTCCACATATAATTTTTACTGCACTGAACCATTCATGGAGTATTTGTTGGATAGTGCAGGTGTTTGTCTGGACTCACATAAGATGACAGAAGGTGTTCTTGTTCGAGGTTCTAGTGCTATTAGCAGATTGGGTGAGGAGATTTTACACACCCTTTCTACTATGTTACCTTACAGGGCTGTTGAGGTGATGTTTGTTGAGCCGAGATTGGAGCCATCCATTGAGTCCCAGTTTGGCAATAGTGAGCCAGTAGCAGAGTTTGGGGGTTCTTACCAGCATCATACGGTGAGGTATGCTTCTTATTTTTATTTGCATTTAGAGATTAGTATTGGTGTCAGTGACTCAGGGACCAATGATTGTCATATACATGGTCCAGTTGGGTGTGAGTATCAGTTAGATAGGGACTTCAATTTTGATAGGGTTGATATTTTAGTTGGCTTGAGTCCCTCAGAGTGGTTTCTTCTACCGGCACCTACAGTTGATCTTCAGATAGTTGTTTGGGTATCGAGTGCAGTTTTTCAGTTGCTGATTTTGATACTGTTGATGCTGTTGATGTTGATGGTTTATTCACATGGGTTGATTGGTGACATGATGGATGTTACACAAATTTTTCCTTGGGATCCAGGTGGATCGAGTAGTTCATTGTTCCGAGATTGCTTGGGGACAAGCAATTTTCGGAGGGGCGGATTGTCATGTCCCCTTTTTCATGGACATTGACAGATGTGAAGATTGGCCTATTATACGACCTTCGTAGGCTAATAGGATGGATATAGGGTCATAATGGAGCTTGGATTGACTTTAATTCATAGGATTTCTACATTTGATTTTCATTCAGGTTATTTTGTACACTTTTGGCATGAGCTCCTACATTTTAGGGATATTTGATATGCAACGAAGCACCTTTATTATGGTATGGTTATGTGCGAAATCACTCCCTGATTCACTAGCTTCGATCGGTTCGTCGATCTGACATGTATTGAGGGAGATATTAATATTTGATTGATTTAATCAAATATTAATTATTTAGCCTATTTTTAATTAGAAACCCTAATTCTAATTTAAGAAACCCTAATTAGGGCAAGCATATCTTTTTGAGGGTATAAGGGTTTCTCATGGAGGCCATTGTTATGTATGCATAGATTATTGATTATTGAAAATTGAAGAAATTCTTCTGTGAAGACTGAGCCAAGGGTTCCAGGATTCCATTACAGTGAAGAACATTCCCTCTTCATTGTGTGTGATTTAGAGGCTGTGAGATATTAGCTGATTTATTGCCAAATTGAGAGATAGCTTCATCCAGAAGTTATCACAGAGATACAGATCTGAGAGATA
The DNA here is from genome assembly GCA_037957365.1 of Torreya grandis. Classification (NCBI taxonomy): domain Eukaryota; kingdom Viridiplantae; phylum Streptophyta; class Pinopsida; order Cupressales; family Taxaceae; genus Torreya; species Torreya grandis. The sequence goes on from JARHVA010008079.1 coordinate 467,958, forward strand.
GCTTCACCCAGAAGTTATCACAGAATTCCAGGGTTGAGAGATAACTTCACACAGAAGTTTATCACAGAGCTTTCCAGGTATTTTCTTTATTTAGTTTTGATCCAATAAGTTATACAGAGATAGATCTTGTGTTAGAATCTATATTTGTGAGATCAGGCTGTTCAGCTATCAGGGGTTAAGAAGAGACAGGTTGGTGGCCGTACCAAGTCCATACAGGTCCGTATAGATCCGCATCAGGCACCGACCTTGGTAGAGAAAGGGCTAAAGTGACCGACATCGATCGATTGAAGACTGACGTCGGCAGAAAGCCGATCGACAGTGACCGACGTCGGCGATATATCGACCGATGACGGCGTCTGTGTGTCGACACAGAAAGGCCGAGACACTTCCAAATCCAGTTTTCATTGCCAGATTAGCAAAAGCCAGGGTTTTAAGACCAAGATTTTAATATTCTTATTTTGCATAACAGAGACTCAATTGTGTAATCGTCTAGAAGAACAAGTAATGAGATCTTTATTTGCTATTGAGAGATTATACTATGATTTGTGTATGCTTATTTTGAATCTATTCTGCAAGTTTGTATCTGTGATCAGAGCTTTATGAGTTTATATATTCCCTATTTGAAGGGGATATTACAGTTGTTCAGAGCTTTTGTAGGAAGAAAAGGAGCCCCTAAGTAAGGGACACCACAGTGGTATAAGAGCTAAATCCTGCCAGCCTGAGGGTGTATAGATCTTATGCAGCCACAAGAGTTGGGACCACACAAGTATAACACACGCAGCCGAGCCTTGCTTGAAGGTACTCAGGTGTTAGAGACCATCATGAGTGACAGACGTGAGGGCAGCCCACCCAGGGGCCATAGGTATGATGCTGATCAAGGCACCAGAGAATTTCAGCGTGCTATGATGACAAGCCAACAGCAGATGGCTCAGACACTATAGGCACTTATGAGTATGATAGAGAGAATGAACACACCTGATGGATAGAACGGGGACCAAAGAGATGACAGGAGTGCTATGGTTAATTAGAGGCCATAGTAGACTCACTCCAGAACAGCTGATAGACCTACACGTCCTACTTTTGTTCAAGAAGAACCAGAGGCACTAGCAGAGGAAGCAGGGAATAACCCATTTGCAGATGTTTACATGGCTGCAAATGATGAGTGGGAATTATTACATCTTCATGTCCAAGAGAGGACGACCTTTGATCGTTTTGTCAATCTTAGGAGAGAGCACTATAGATTGGTTAGACAGGACAGGAAGCCTAGAGTTCAATTCAGTGAGCTGCAGAAGGCTACTGGTAAGCTTTCTTTGACTACTTTTGACGGCAGCGGTAAGATGACATCTCAAGATTGGGTTCATAAGCTTGACACCTTTTTGGCATTGAGACCAATGTCAGAGATAGATGCCATCAAATATGCCACTTTGTACTTGGATGGAGTAGCACATGATTGGTGGTACCATGGTATGGTAACACTTCAGCATAATCAAGTAACAGAGTACCAGGACTTTGTGGATAGATTGGTTGAGTGGTTTGACAGGAAAGATCCTGAGGTTTACTTTCGAGATCTGGCACAGTTGAGACAATCAAGGTAACTTGGAGTCCTTCATTGGTGAGTTTCAGAGATTGGCAGTCATGGTGCCCAATATTTCAGAGCGTAGATTGGTAGTTCTCTTCATAGAGGGATTGTCAGAGCCATTGAGAGGTTGGATCAAAGCCTTTGATCCTCCTTCTTTACAGGTAGCTATGAAGAAGGCATGGAGTATGGAGATGGCAGCCCCATCCAATAAATTTAACTCCAGAGGTGCTTCTTCGTCTAGAGACCATAAGCACTCCCACGGGGATACAGAGAGACCGGATTTTAACATAGATAAATCCAGGGTTAAAAATGATTCAAAAGCCAATCCGGCAGCACCACCTTTGGATCGTGAGGTGCTTAATGATTTACACAGGAAGAAGCTTTGCTTCTACTGCAAAGGACCATATGATATCCATAATAAGCATACACAAATCACTTCTGTCGACTTAGGGGCTCCTTTTCTTCCTATAAAAGCTCTGAACAACTGTAATATCCCCTTCAAACAGGGAATATATAAACTCATAAAGCTCTGATCACAGATACAAACTTGCAGAATAGATTCAAAATAAGCATACACAAATCATAGTATAATCTCTCAATAGCAAATAAAGATCTCATTACTTGTTCTTCTGGACGATTACACAATTGAGTCTCTATTATACAAAATAAGAATATTAAAATCTTGGTCTTAAAACCCTAGCTTTTGCTAATCCGGCAATGAAAATTGGATCTAGAAGTGTCTCGGCCTTTCTGTGTCGACATACAGACGCCGTCATCGGTCGATATATCACCGGCATCGGTCACTATCGGTCGGCTTTCTGCCGACATCGGTCTTCAGTCAACCGATGTCGGTCACTGTAGCCCTTTCTCTGCTGAGGTCGGTGCCTGATGCGGATCTGTACAGACCTGTACGGACTTGGTATGGCCGCCAACCTGCCTCTTCTTAACCCCTGATAGCTGAACAACCTGATCTCACGAATATAGATTCTAACACAAGATCTATCTCTGTATAACTTATTGGATCAAAACTAAATAAAGAAAATACCTGGAAAGCTCTGTGATAAACTTCTATGTGAAGTTATCTCTCAACCCTGGAATTTTGTGATAACTTCTGGGTGAAGCTATCTCTCAGATCTGTATCTCTGTGATAACTTCTGGATGAAGCTATCTCTCAATTTGGCAATAGATCAGTTGATATTCCACAGCCTCTTAATTGCACACACTAAAGAGGGAACATTCTCCAATGCAAATGGAATCCTGAAACCTTAGGCTCAGTCTTCACAGAAGAAATTCTTCAAAATCAATAATCAATAATCAATGGCTAATGAACAATGGCCTCCATGAGAAACCCTTATACCCTCAAAAAGATATGCTTTCCCTAATTAGGGTTTCTTAAATTAGAATTAGGGTTTCTAATTAAAAATAGGCTAAATAATTAATATTTGATTAAATCAATCAAATATTAATATCTCCCTCAATACATGTCGGATCAACGAACTGATCAAAGCTAGTGAATCAGGGAGTGATTCTGCACATAACCATACCATAATAAAGGCGCTCCGCTGCATATCAAATATCCCTAAAAAGTAGGAGCCCTGGCCAAATATGTCTGAAATAACCTGAATGAAAATCAAATGTAGAAATCTTGTGAATCAAAGTCAAGCCAAGCTCCATTATGACCCTCTATCCATCCTATTAGCCTACGAAGGTCGCATAATAGGCTAACCATGAACTCAGAACATGTCAATTAAAAAGGGGACATGACATACTATATTAGACAAAGCCTTGTTTCAAGCATTTATGTTACATAGTTTTAGCTTTGGAAACTAAATTAGGATGAATTGAGGTAGATTCAGTTGATCAGATTAATTTAGACTTCATAGTAGCACCTTTAGATCCATCTCTTACTACTCAGCATCCACCATGTCCTTAACAAGATAGGAGACCACAACCAGAAAAACTAGTCAAGAAAAAAGAACAAGTTCTTAGAACACAACCTACAACATGCACTATAGAGAACTATTGAAAAACACCACAAAAATTTGATTTAGAGTGGGATAGTCCATCTTTCATTTTATTGGTACTTCTAGATAGGAGGTTAATCACATTCCATTCTATTCACCAATGAGAACCACATCTCTTAGATAGATAGCCACATCAGCCCTTTTGTAATTATCATCATATCTATGGACACAATGATGATAACTATTTTGGACTTTGAGATTGGATTTCTAGATGTGTTGATGATGGTATTATAGAATTCACATAGGGGCACAGAGATCTCCTTCATCATAGAACCATAGACCTCATTCTTCCATGACTAAATCATCCCAGGACATTGCTTTAATGGAATCATCAATCACTCATCGTGACCACAATGTTAGTTTTAGGATAGAATCTCATAGGAGATCTCTTATTCTAACTATTCAAAAAGTTTGGAAACTAGTATAGCACAAGAAGCCCACATATAACAATGTAGTATATGGTATACATAGTGGATTTTCATAAACATATCTAGCAAACTCACAAGCACCAAAATAGAGAACTATTCTAGAGAAATTTTCATTACAACCATGTTTTCAGGGTCCTATCTCACATAGCAATATAATATGATTAAGACTATTTGAACCCACACTACAGATTAATACTTTAGAGAGATGTTCATTACAACCAAGTTTTCAAGGTCTTATCTCATGTACTAACCTATTATGATTAATATTAAATGAGCCCTCAGCATAGGTTTTAGCTCCATCTCAACATATTGCACATTCATATACATCTTAGTAGAGGCCACAGGTATTCAGTTATAAACAGATGAGCCTTCTTCATAATAAATAATATTAGCAACAAAGCACATTCCTACATAACATGAGCAATATGGGTACTTGTTCACTTGGCTGACAGGGTTTAGATAGTAATATAACTCAATGTGAAACATCATATATTCATTTCAGCATCAGTTCATAGCTTCATTTAGTAGGGCAATGATGGATCCAAAGCACTAACTAATCTTTGTATTCTTGAGCCACTCTCAGGGAGGTAATACACACATAGTGGTATCTTACTTTCCCCCTAATAACAAATAACATTCTTGATTCCAAATAGCCATCCCTAACCAGAACTAGACTATCCAGTTCATACATTACCAAATCAAACATATCCAAATACTACTTTACCAATGTTCAAGCAAAGCAACTTATCTAAACAATTTCCAAATGTCAAAACCAACTTAGTTTATCCAAATAATTTACAAATTCTAAAAGCCAACAATTTTTTATTATAAATCAAAACCTAAAATCACACTTCAACTCATCAACAAAGTATTTAGATAAACTATTCCAAGTACCAAACATATACAACCTAAACATCAATGCCCAATCAACCATTTCCAAACATTTGCAATGAATATATTAGTATACCAAAACTCTTAAAATCTAATAATGCAATAAACAACCATCAACATTATATACATACATACATACATACATACATACATACATGTGTGTGTGTGTGTGTGTATGTATCATAATGTTGTCAAAACATATACATCATGTCAAGGTAAAATCAATCATGAATGGGCATCATGCCCTCACTCTCGGTCTCACTCTCTCCTCCAGTGCTAGTCCTATAATCCTGTTTAGTACTTGATGACCTTGTACCTCTTTGAACTCTTAAATGCCTATTGTATTGATTATCTCACTCCAAAAAAATACCATACGCCTCATGCAAGTTTGCATGTCACTACTAAAGATCCATATAATCATCCATAATCTTTAAACTCACTGATCCATAATCTGGAGGAAGCATGATATGCCTATCTCACTCAACCCTCAACTCATCTCTCTCCTATTGCCTTAACATATGTATTTGTAGCTATACCAGCCCAATCAAACAAATGAGCATAAAGACCAGACATAATGGTTTCTCTCTCTATCAAACCCTCCTCCAAAACATCATTAAGAACCTGCCATGTAAGCTCATGTAGTTTAGACTCAATGATATTCTCCTAAAACACATCATCTCCACCACTAACCCCAATAGGTGCCTCACCCTATACAGCCCCCACCCCACCTGCACACATAACAAGTAAAACATTACATTAGATACATATTTGAAAATCCAAAATAAATCACAAACATAGATACAATGCAAACTCTAATCACTTATTACCTCCCATCATCTAGATCAACTCAAGATACTCATATACAAGAACATCCACTCCATTTATAGGATATAATGGAGCCCACTAATGCCTATCCCACCATGTAGTATATCTCTTAGTACATCCCACATCATCTACATCAAGAATATCTATCACCACATCTCATGCATCTATAAGTAACGGTGCCTACTCAACCTTAGTAGGTCTCCCTCAAGCCCCTACTCTCACTGGTACCCATGCACTCCTCAACCATAATCGCATTATAGGAAGAAAAACCTATCAAACTCCAAACTACCTAGTCATGTGCTCATAGTAAAAGTGCTTATAATCTCTAGACCAATGATCATGTAGACAACAACTCACTCTCATGTACCACAATTACTATCCATCCTTTGGCTATCAAGGAAATCCTCTATGGGGCCTCCACCTGATATCATCAGCCACCAATATATCTAGAAAACATATATAATGATCTATTTTGAGAGATCAAGTATCCAAATTGCTCATCCATTGCTCACAAAATGGCTATGGATATGCTCAGCTCACCCTCAATAATCTAATTATCCATACAACTGCTATGTGTTTATAGGCTCGGCAATGTAATAAAGTGACTGCACAGACACAACGACTGAATGACTCCTATGTGAATCTATATAAGTATCTATATGAATGGGCAAGCACAACCCTCCCACATCAAAACACAATACCATGCATCTCAATGCTCCAAACCACTCTATACAACCTATAAGTGATAGATACTCCATTACCATCCACATTAACAAAAGAATCTAATAATATAGACAACCAATTTTGTAGATGTAGAACACTCGATTGGACAATAACCAATAGTAATATATCACTGCCACTACCTCTCTGATGTACTCCTATAGGCACCCCTACAAAGTATCTAGATGCATGATCAATAATATCCATACCCATGTCATCTTGCAATGACACTCATTTCCCACTAATCAACACATGTAGAATCCAATACACATCCTCCAAGGTCATAGTAATCTCTCCTGTAGGGAGCCAAAATTTACATGTATTGGCATTCCACCTCTCACAGAGGGTGGTGATCAAATATATGTCCCACTACAGTGTACCAAGATCACATACATGACACAACCTAGGACTATCCATAACAACATGCTCATCAGTTGATAAAGGAAACAACCTTAGAGTCTCCATTACTTGGCATCTATAGAACTCTCTCATTCGTACCTCACCCTACACAACAAAAAAGTACAATATGTATCATCCACCCATTCAAACTAAAAAGCCAAGCTAAATAACAATAGATTATAGGTCAAAAATCCTAGCAAATAGCAACTACATCAGTTCACCAAGCCAAAACAAATTGCCAAACAATAGTACAATATCTAAACCAAGCTTTAGCCCCAAAAATCCAACCTCTAGGACAATGACACTAGGTATAGGATAACATCATTGGATAGGAGTGCTAAAACCTAGACAATAGTGGTGGATACTATACAACAGTGTTAGATGTAGGATAGGAGCACTACACCTAGTCAAACTTTCAAAAAATGCTTAAGAATATCTCAAAATCATGAAAACTAGGTTCCCAAACAAGCCTAAAATGTGTGTTTAGGTACTTACCAGGGTAATCTCTCCACTAGTCTCAATCTGGGCTACCAACTACTCAAATTGGGTCATGACAGGTACTCATATCCTTGGCATGGCTACCACTCTAGAGCCCCAACTCTTAAACTAGTCAATGCACAAATGAATGAAGATTTAGTCAAATTTTCCTATATTAAACCACTTTCTCATTCAAAGAAAAATACTATTTTCCCAATAAATTAAGCTTCGTAGCTTTATTTTATAAACCACTTTATTCCTCAAAATCATGAAAATGATGCCTTCAACATCACATAACCCTTAATCTCTTACTAAATCATTTGTCTAGCATGACACACACACACATATATATATATATGCCTATCTTATACCAAGATATATAACTTGGTCCTTACCAATCAAACATTCATTTAAAATATTAAAACAACCCAACCTATTCAATCAATCAACCTTTCACTCCATTCAATCAATTACTATCTCATTTTCCTACCATGGCACACATGTTTATGTATTTTTACTATACCCAGATACAAGCTTTAATCCTAATAAATCAATGATATCTTTCAATCTCAGTAATTCAAACTCACCAATTCAATAATAGAATTTTGATCTATTCAATAAATGTCAACCAGGTTCATTTTCAATCCACCACTTGTCTTCACTTTTGGATCAACCACCTCTATCTTAGATTTTGTACATCTCCCCAGAAGGGGAGAATCATTCCTACTATTCCTATTAATACACCTATTCACTCTCATAGATGGATACACCATGGTTCTCATAACTCTAGCAGTCAAATTATCAGATTAAGCTCAGATCAATCGAAACATATAGTGATTTAGACTACATGGGTTACTTAGCATGGTTTCTACACATCTAGTATTCAAATTATTAGCATTACTCAGCTTATATTGGTTGAGATTATATAGTGGTTTAGACTATATGGATCATTTATCATTACTTAACTTAGGATTATACAGTGATTCACATTTCAGTGGGTCAGTCATCATTACTCAAGACATTCAAAGGGATACACCTTCATTTTATAGATATATAGATTATCCAAATACTAGATTGAAGGGCATGTACATTAATACACATCCTATGAATATCGCTTAATAAAACATGACACAATTACAAACTAGATAATATATTAAAGGAATAGTGTAGAGCACATTATTTTTTATCTCCAATTTTGCTCATGGGACATGACATGATAGAGCATATCACATGTGGTTATACAGATTTATAGATTTTCTAGATGCATCACTCACATATCAAATTTGGGGGCATGACGCAGATGTTTATATCCTCCATCTTCTAGGATTATACAGATTAGGATGGTAGGACATACCATCTTCTTCTTACATATTTTACTAAATTTTTTTGTTTATACATAGGGATTACTTAGGTTGTCACCAGGTTGTACCATATGATCATTTGCAGTGATTGGTCCATAGTTAATTAGACTCAGGCCCAAGAGTTTATGTAGGATAGAGGACAAACATTAGTTTTAGACCTCTGATCACTTCTCAAATCTAGTTTAGATTATTCATATTCAATATAGGGGGCATCTATTATACATATTCCTTCTTTCTCTAGGCACTATTTAAATTCAGTACATGGGGCATCCATAATAGGGATTCCTTCTTTCTATAAACACTATTTAGATTTAGTATAGAGGGTATATATTATAGAAATTCTTTCTTTCTCTAGGAACTATTCAGATTAAATATAGGGGGCATCTATTATAGGGATTCCTTCTTTTTCCAAGTATTATTTCAATTTTTCATCTACTTCCCTGATTAGGAAGTTGAACCTTTTAGTACACTTATCTTAACATAGATAATTTCAGGGACATATCTTATGTATTTCTTTTACTCTAGTACTTCATTTCATTGCATCAATAGATTAAAATAGGGTAAAATGTATACACCCTAAATTGGTCAAGAAAACACACATATCATGTCTTTTCACAATCCTTTCATAGGAGACTCTGACTTGATAATATATGTTTTTATTTACATTTAGCTAGGTCCTTTTTTTTGACTTGTCTTGGTCTGACTACATTCCCTAGAGATCTATTTGTTGATTCTCAGTCATCTATAAATTTTCAAACTTAACCCTTTCAAGCCTAGGAAACTCTTTTAGACCTAGACCTATCCCCCTAAGTCCCACACCCCCTAGACAATAGTGCCCAAATAGGAATATAGTGCTGAAACCTAGGGTGTCCAATTTTTGGTGCTATTATCCAAGCATAATTTTGGTTTTGATGGTCATTTTCTTTCATAGGATGAGTCTTACCATTTTTATTTGCTTCATTCTTAAAAATTTTAATGTCGACCAAATGAAAATAAATCTCTCAAATTAAAAATAATGAGTCTCCTATAAAAAGGACTACACAAGGCATTTTATATCTGGCACTTACTACTTTGGCACATTAGACATAATAAATATTAGTCAATAGTATAGCTCATATTTTATACATCACACATAGACTTGCATACTTGATCAAGGAAGGGCCTAGGTGAAATTCATTCTTGCATCTATCATGTGCATTGATTATGTATGTTCCCTAAGGGAGAGCTACATTAGATTTTAGACCCTATCTCGAGAGTTAATGTAGGTAATAATTAGAACAATAGGGGTTCTTGATTTGTGATTATTCTTATCACAACTCATTTTTTCCCTTTTTTTGATTTGATTCTATTTGTTGTTTCCATGTGTGTAGACTAATATAGGTACTGAATATTGAAATAGACTTACAGTGACATCTAATGACATTCACGATTTAAAATCTGGTATGCATGATCATACTGAGCAAGTGAATAAAACCCAAAAAGATTTTAGCCACAATACAATAGCATTGAAAAAGGACTATAGTGCTAGACAATAGGGTGTCCTATTTTTGGTGCTCTTGTCTAATCAAAAAATAGAGACTAGACCCAAAATTTAAACACTGTCTTAGACTAGGTCCTCAAATTTTGGACTTAGAATCATCAGTTTCAACATAAAACCAACTAAGTTAATATTTCTTTGTCTTCTCTTTCCTATGTAAGTTAAGTTGATCAAATTAACATAAACCTATATTTTTCTATATAAAACTATAATTCTTGCCATATTTTGGACTTTTATTACTTAGGAATTAAACACCTAATTTACTAATATAATAAAATAACAACTTATGTCTGTCCATCTAATTTTGGGTGATATACACTACTAAATTATAGCTTAGTACCCATATTTTTTATAAAATTAATTCAAAAATGACTTAGAAATTTTGTGTCCCTATTTGAAGTAATAGTTTTTAGAACACCATGCAATCTCACAATATCCTTAAAAAATAATTCTACAACTCTAGTGACATTATTGATTTTCTCACATGCAATGAAATGAATCATTTTAAGAAAATTATCTACAACAACAAAAATTGAATCGTTACGTCTTTGTGTGTTTGGTAATCCCAACACAAAATCCATACTCAAATCTATCCAGTGTACTCTTCAAACTGGAAATGGCATGTATAGTCCAGTATTTTAGCACGTCCTTTCACCACCTGACATATCTTGTACCTTGAAGCATACATTGTCACATCTCTCTTCATCTTTGGCCAAAAATATTTTTTCTCTACCAAAGATATTGTCTTTATCTTACCAAAATATTTATCCAAACTACCACTATGTAATTCTCTTATTATATTTTCTCATAGAGACCATATTGGAATGCATAATTGTTTCCCTTTGAAGAGATAACCATCCTATATAAGATACTCATCATGAATAGTATATGTTCCACCTATTAATATATTTCTACACTACTCAACTTTCTTGCCAAAGTATGAATTACTATCATATAATCTTTTGATAGCTTCAAATCTAACTACTTCACTCACCATAGTAGTTAATAATGCTACTCTCCTACTCAATGCATTAGTGACCAGATTCTCTTTTCCTAATTTATGTTTCAACATAGAAGTATACCCCTGCAAGAAAGATACCCACTTTACATGCCTACTATTCAACTTCTTTTGTGTATTCACATACTTCAAAGCCTCATGATCTGTAAATAGGATAAACTCCTTAGTCACCAGATAATGCCTCCAATGTCTTAATGCTTGTACAATTACATAAAGTTCAACATCATAGGTAGAATACTTTGCTCTTATCTCATTTAAGTTCTCACTAAAATATGATATTGGCTTCCCTTCTTGACTGGACACAACATCAATTCCCATAAATGAAGCATCACAATCAACCTCAAACACTTTGTTGAAATTTGGTAGTGCTAAAATTGGTCTTTCTATAGTTTTCTTCAAATTTTCAAAGCTTTTTGTAGATGCTCTAGTACATAAATATTCCTTCCCTCTCATGCAATATGTTATTAGTGTCACAATACTACTAAATTTTATAATAATCTTTTTGTAAAAAGTTGCTAAACTATGGAAAACCCCTACCTCTATAATTATTTTTTGAATAGGTCACTCAATAATTGTCTTTATCTTTTTTTCATCCATTCTCACTCCATCTATTAAAATTACAAATCCTTAAAATACAAAACTATTCTATATAAACTTGCACTTCTTCAAATTTGCATGCAAATTCTCATTTCTTAACAAATCCATTACCATTCTCAAATGTTGTACATGTTCTTCTTACTAAATATCAAAATAAACAACCACAAAATTACCAGTATATTCTCATAGCACTATATTCATCACCCTCATAAATGTGTTAAGTGCATTAGATAATCTGAATGGCATCACCATCCACTCATATAAGCCATCCCTAGTCTTAAATGCAGTTTTATAGTCATCTCCTGCAAAAATTCAAATATGATAATAGCCACTCCTAACATCAATCTTGGTAAAATATTTTGCTCCTATAAGCACATCCATCATATCATGTAAACAAGGTATAGAAAACCTATACTTGACTATAATTTCATTAATTGCTCTACTATCCACACACATTCTCCATCCTCCATCTTTCATTGGAGTTAAAAATGTTGTGGTTGCACATAGACTCATACTCTCTCTTATCACCTTTTTTCTTGGTAATTCAGTAACCTATTTATTTAAAAAATACCAAATATTTCACCAACTCAATTTAAACACAAATATCCCTCTAAATTATTTAAGAAGGTAACCAACATAGTATTTCAAACCAACAATCATAGAATATTCTTACCACACTTTTCTTTTAATGCACCACATATAATTTTCATGTCTCATAACCATTTTCAAAAATCTAATATCAAATCACTCCACTCCACTCATGAAATAATTTGAACCACCAAATAAATAAGAAAATCTAAAAACTGAGCATATCTATCTTGTTTAATCTTAGATTCATGATTTTAATAGAAAATCAAGATGTTACTAGTTCCATTAATTGGTTGTTAATGTTATTACTCAAACGACTAGTCTGATAACCAATAAAATGATCAGTATTAATTATTAATATTTACCTTATTTCTATGATTTATATTAACATTTTACAGATGATGTAGATTAGATAGCTATCATCAAAATTTCATGACAAGCGGTGTCAACTACTAATTTTATACTATTCCTGTTATTATAATGTAATCTATTTTTTTATGGATCATCTCATGCACAATCATAGGTTTTTGTATATATGTATTTTGATACATTTTTATCCTCATGCCATTGTGTCCTTTAAGACACATTGTGATTCTATTTATTATGTATTAAAATTTCCCAGTTAGGGATGCTTCTTTGACAAGTCCATTGATCCATCAAGGCGTGGATTCAAATAGGATAAAAGGGTGCACACTTTTGTTTCCTGGGCTATCGTGAAACTCCAAAGAACAGTAATGATTTTTGTTAAATATCACAAGGTTAATTATACCAGAGACCTTAATTCATTTTTCAAATAGGTTTGATATCACATGGTTAAATATACTGACTAGAATAGAATAAAGAAGATTTATTGAATTACCAATAATTAAATGCATCGAATCTAACTTAAGAAATCTGAAAAAGTGGTACTTAACACCCAGAATGCAAGAATAGAGGTTAAATTCATTACCAAAAATATTAATGGAATAAATACCATACCACATATCATAAGAAGGAACAATCCTAGGAACCTTAATTTTCGTCCCTCATAGATCTTGTTATCCATGCTCAATACCATACCATAGGTTGGTCTACTTGATTTGTTTTGAAACAAAAATGATATTAATTATAAAGTCGCAAGTCCACTATGACGTTATAAACATAATATAATATTATTTAAATAAAATAGTGATTCTAAAAATTATTATTTGAAAAAAATTTAAGTTTAACATCAAATAAAAATATGGTTTGTCAAGTGTAGAACTTTGTATTTAAAAGTAAATTTTACGCATGGATATTAAAGACTAGACAAGCTCTTCATACTTAGAAGCACATGAAAATGTTCCATCACACCTGTTTCCATATATAAACCCCATAAAAAATCCTTGTTTCCATATAAGGAGAATAACATGCTTGTTTCGAAAGGAGAAATCCTTTTTAATGAAGTTTTAATTATGCTAAGGCTGGAAGCATGCTAGAAGAGTAAATATGGTCAGGCTGGGCACCTGTTGGTTGTGTTCTGAATAGTTAATGCATCTCTAGCCTCACTAAGTATTTTTCAAAAACATCTTAATGCATTCTCTTGAGCAAGCAGGAATTTTAACTTAAAAATTCAGATATGAGAACAACATGGGAAAAATAAAATTGCGGCTACGATTTGAAGGAGGACGGTGGGTTGTGATCGGCTCACAAGGGTAGTTTCATGGACAGCTAGTGAATTGAAATAGTTTTATCATATAATAATTTCCTTCGTCTAAAAATGTTTTCATTGATTAGACGTACATCCTAGCGAATTAAATATCATATATTTGAGCCAGAGGCTTATTAGTTACTTAGACGGAGGCTTATACAGTGGGTGAAGCCCCAAGATTCATCTTACAATAGATAAGAAGGCATAATATGTTGTTTCTGACCATTTGCATGTTGACACTAAGATGTTTCTGTAGACTACAGGTAATATGATGAATGGTATTATGTTGAATGCAGTAGAAATGTTATGAATTTGCGTAGAGGACGCTGAAGAGGCCAGGTGTGAATAGAACTGTGGCAATATTCGACTACAACACCTGTTAGGCTACTGCTATGCCAACCTTCACATGCTTTAAGTGACTAATTTAGTT
>JARHVA010008079.1:487500-552500 GCA_037957365.1 Torreya grandis
ATACACTACTTCACACACACTAAGGACTTATGAGACACTAAGAGAGAACTTCTAGCAATCAATGATCATAACCTCCAGAGCTCCTCTTATTTATAGATTATAAAAGAGAAGATCGATGGTCAATATCAAAATGCTAGATTATAGACATATATATAATCCATATGAAGTAGATTATGTAAACTAGTCTGAACAACATTCTATAGACAAACACAAAAAGAAGTATGGTGATTATCAAGAAGATAGGACAAGAGACTAACATTCAAGCCATGACAAAATAATGAGAAAATACCTATAGACACAACACCTATATGCAAAAATTTATATTTGGATTGGGATTGTAATTGATGGATAGACTTATCATCAAAGATATGTAGATGATATTTATATTGATCAGATTGTTTGGCCTGAATAACATTCTCATAAATATTAATAGAAATCTTAGCAATAAGATGAAATGGAGAGAGCTTATCATAGATTTCTATAGGCTTAAGAGTAGGAAGTTTCCATTCAAGACTAGGGTTTCATTCATCAAATTCAATAGTAGATTTATTTTTAGGAAACAAAGATACAATAGATATATCTGAAAGTGTATAGACATCAGGTGTACCTATGTTATTTACCAACATTGGGTTGGTAGCGTCCATAGTCTTCATATCATTGGTACTATAAAGGGCCAAACATCCCTTTCCATAGCTTCATAGGACCATTCCCTTCCCTATTGTCCGAAGAGCATGATGACTAATAACCAAAGTAACAAAATAAAAGTAGAGATAACTGATGAAAGAAAGTTGAAATTTTATTGATATATCTGACAAAATTTACAACAGTGATAGGATACCAACATGGCTTTGATACCACTTATAATAACAAATTACATAATAGGTTTTTATAGACTTAAAAATAGATTTTGATTCATAGGTTCCCATAAAGGGCAAGTGAAGAGCATACACTACTTCACACACACTAGGGACTTATGAAACACTCAGAGAGAACTTCTAGCAATCAATGATCATAACCTCTAGAGCTCCTCTTATTTATATATTATAAAAGAGAAGATCAGCTATTGATATCAAAATGATAGATCAATGGACAAGAGGCAAGATGTGAAAAGCATGTGGGTTATGGGCCATGGATACTATTTCCATGTGGCTCAAGATAGAATTATTTTAAATAAAAGATTGTCAAAAAATCCTCCTCCATGGATAGAAGAAATGACTAAAAAACCTATATATATAATCTTCATCCATGGGCCCATAAACCACATGATTTTCATCTCTTACTTCTTGTCCATTGATCTAGTATTTTGATATCAACCATCGATCTTCTCTTTTATAATCTATAAATAAGAGGATCTCTAGAGGTTATGATCATCGATTGCTAGAAGTACTCTCTGAGTGTCTCATAAGTCCCTAGTGTGTGTGAAGTAGTGTATGCTCTTCACTTCCCTCTATGGGAACCTATGAATCAAAAGTTATTTCTATGTAAAAACCTATGTTATGTAATGTGTTATTATAAGTGGTATCAGAGCCATGTTGGTATCCTATCACTCTTGTAATTTTCATTAGATATATCAATAAAATTTCAACTTTCCTTCATCAGTTATCTCTACCTTTATCCTGTTACTTTGGTTATCAGTCATCATACTCTCTTCAAACAATAGGGAATGAAATGGTCCTATGAAGCCATGGAAATGCATGTTTGGACCTGTATAGTAGTAGTGATATGAATACTATGGATGCTATTAACTAGATGCTGGCAGATAATATAGGCACACTTGATGTTTGTACCCTTTCAAAAATATCTATTGTATCTTTGTTTCCTACAAATGAATCTACTATTGAAGTTGATGAAGAAAACCCTAGTCCTAAATGGAAACTTCCTACTCTTAAGTTTACAGAAGCCTATGATAAGCTCTCTTTGTTTCATATTATTGCTAAAACTTCTATTAAGATTTTTGAGAATGTTATTCAGGTCAAACAATTTGATCAATATAAATATCATCTACATATCTTTGATGATAAGTCTATTTATCAATTAAAATCTCACTCCAAATATAATTTTTTGCATATATGTGCTGTGTCTATAGGTATTTTCTCATTATTTCAGCGTGGCTTAAATGTTAGTCTCTTATCCTGTCTTCTTGATTATCACCATACTTCTTTTAGTGCTTGTCTAAAGAATGTTGTTAAGACTGGTTTACATAATGGCCCAATTTTCACAACTGTCTATCCAAACTATCAAATTTCCATCCATCAAGAAGCAAACATGAACCAAGTTCTTAAGCTTTTGCCATGACATGATTACTAGTTCTTCTCCTCTTGCCATTAAATACAAAATCATGTATCATTTGACTAATACCTTACACCCTGCTCTTAAACATACCCCTATGCTAGGTAAAAGCGTGGTGATCCAAGCTTCCAAGAATAGCCAAATCATTGTTCCATAATCCATTTCATGGTCTGAACTCAATTTTCCTCGTAAATGGATTGTTGATACAGACTTTGTCCAGAAGTCTTAGAAATCCTTGTCATTTTCTACTTCTATAAAAGACCTTCCTAAAAAATATATCATTAGATTTGATTCCCAAAATAATCTTAAAGATCATATGTAGAATATCCAAATGCATCAATCCTTACCCATGACTAATAGTCACTGTTTTCATAATAAAAAGACCCATGATCCTTAGATGGACTCATATTTCTATGTAGACTATCAGAAACTCATAAGTCATCCCAACCAGTCTAGTGTCAATATGGTCAAGAGAGATCTAGCTATTCAAAAACTATCTGATAAAAACAAATAGTTGTTAGCCCAAGCCAAAAGGGTCAACATGGAAGAAACTTTTGAAGGAAAGTAGGAGGAAGGCCATATATGGAAGACTCCCTTAGGAGATGAGTCTTATACTGAAAAAGGATTCCTAAAACTAAAGATTTTAATCATTATTCACCAGATGGTAAATTCAAAGCTCAAATGTATTATTTAAAATCATCAAATAAAAGCTTAGACCGATATAGTGAAGTCAAGTTACTCAACTAGAATAATCTAGCAACAAAATGTCTAAACAATAAGCTTTCAGAGATTCAGCAAATCCTTGATCAGATATTAAAAATGATGAAAAGCATTGAGTTATATCAAAAAGGAGAGATTACTAGAGCAATTAATGTCTTACATGATAATGTTTCTTCACAGCAAAATCAGGTTATCCAAAAGATAGATAATGAGTCTGGTCTTATAAAATAGCACCAACAATATGCTGATACAAAGTTGTAAACCTTATTAGTTCCAGAGAATGTTTTTATTTAGAATCAACAACTTAATTTTGGCATAGTTTCCTTTGAATCAAAATAAGAAGAAACTTATCAAGAATTAAAATATCTATCCTCAGTATCTGATAGCATGACCAGAGAAATTGTTAATCAAAATATAAACATCTCTGCTATTTCTCAAATCTTAGATAATGGTCAGTCTTCTAAGCTAAAATTAGAAGTATTTCCTCTAGAAGACACTAACTATTTCAAAAATATTGATTTTTGGAAAAATGTTGTAAAATTACAGAGAGAGTCAATTGTAAAATCTAAATCAAAAAGTCTTCCTCAGAGAGAAAAATCAGCTAATAAAATCATCCAAATAGGTATGGAAAAAATAAAAGATGCAGAAAAAGAAAGTTATTTTGAAACAAGAGAATCTTCTAGACCTCCATTAGACTCTCAAATCAAAACTTTAAATCTTTAACCCTTCTTTTGGAAATTCAATTGTCAGCCACCAGAAAAGTGGAAAGAAATGATCCATGCTATGCTAGCATGGACAAGTGTCTAGATATATGGTCTTAAGAAAGATCCTTTCAGTGTCACCCAATAAATAGCTAATGGTTTCATAGGAAACGTCAAAGAATAGTGGGATGCTTGTCACCAACCATTTCATGATAGTATCTTTCAGCATGCTGAGCTAATTTCAACACTTTGCAATGCTTTGTTTTTAGAATTTATTGGAATTGTTGATAATGAGAAGGAAGATAATAAAACCATGTTTTTTAGAGCTCAGTTGTGTGATATGACTAGACTTGATGAGTATATGTGCTATATGGAGAATTTGTTTTAAAATTCTAGTGAGATTTTTAATCCCACCTATAAGATCAGATATATAGAGTCATTTCCTGAATACTTTGCTACTAAATATAAAGTTTTTATGGGTGATAATCTTCTAACAATGTCTTTTGGAAAAATCAACCAAAATATTAAGGTAGTTGATGAGAAATAATGTGCAAAAATAAAAGCACATAAAAAAACTATGAAGTTTCATAAACAAATTGGTGCAAAGTTTTGTAACTCTTTAGATGATAAGTTTGGATGCACAAATGTCCATAAATATAGGTAGAATAGAAAAAATAAAAAATCTCAGTCTTGTAATTGCTCTTTCCAAAAGGTTAGTAAACCCTAGAGTCCTAAATATAGGAAGAAGAGATTTGGCCCTAGGAAAATCTTTAGGAAAAGGAAGCATGAATTTTAGAATAAATCTGTTAAGTGTTTCCTTTGTGGAGGAGAACATTATGCCAATAAATGCCACAATAAGAAAAAGGAATCTAAGAAAGTTAACTTTCTAAATAGTTATCAAATTGATGAAGATCATTATGTCTTCTTATCTGAGGATGATGAAATCCAATATGATTTTGACATAGGATTTTGAATTCACATGATTTTTGCTTAGTTCTCTGATGCTCTCAATCTTTCTCAACAAATTTCCTTTCTCAAATAAAGATATGATAAACTTCCTGCTTATATGATTTCAAAAAGAATGTTTTTACAACAACAGATTAATGATACTAAGAAGAAATATTCTCTCCATCTTGTTCAACAATATCAACAAAAGGACATCCTCTCTCATAAGTACTCATAGAAGTCATCCCAGATTGAAGCTGCTTATCAACCTGATACCTACCGCTTGGCATACAAAGCGCATTTCACTGCGTCAACTTTTCCTCACCAAAGCCCAACATGAGTTACAATAAATCCTAAAGGAAGAAGCTCTTCTAGATGAATAAGAACATCTATTTCAAGAAGAACTTCTTCATGTCTCTAATGAGATAGAATATCATTTTTCTAAGAAAGTGACCTTTAATAATATTCGTCAAATTTTTGTTTACAGTACTAGTAATCCTATCTATGAAACACAAATCATATGGGATGGTTTTAAACCATACACTTTTGATGTATTGCTTGGCACTAGTGTAGACATATCACTTGCTCGATATCATTCTATCCCTGATGATATGTGGAAAGCCAATTTCATAGGCTAACCTTCAACACCAAGACAATAGTTTAAGAATTATATGCTGTCATACATGTACTACTGAGTGATACTATTTATCATTTTAAAGTAGTCCAACATGAAATGCCTATGTATGATATGATGATTAGGTCTAACAATTTAGCAAGCTTTTATCCTATTATAGTCCAACCACATGAAATCGTACTTTCACAAAAATATTCTTTATATAAGAAATCAAGGTATGAATGCAGGATTCCACTGAAGGAGAAGATCAAGAAGACAATAAATACTCAATGGATCCAGCAAAAATTAAACCATTGTCATAGTTATATTGATCCCATAATTGATAAGATAAAAAGGTATTGTTGTTCTGAAAATCTTTTGGCATTCAGGAATAGAAAGATACATCAGTGTAAGATTGAACTCAAATTGATTAAAGATAAAGATGGAATAGAAATAGGACCTAAGTTCAAGGCACATCATTTAGGAATGTCTCCATCCCTTAGGGAAGAATGCTTCCAATAAATCAAATAGCTAAAAGAATAGGGTCTAATTAGAGATTCAACTAGTCCGTGGGCTTGTGAAGCTTTCTATGTCAATAAGAGATCAGAACAGGTTAGAGGAAAGAAAAGACTAGTGATAAATTATATACCTCTAAATAAATATGTTTTACCTATGCAGCATCCAATACCATCAAAAGATGAAACCCTGCAAAGGGTTCATGGGAGTAAGGTATATAGTAAATTTGATTTAAAATCTAGTTTTTGGTAGATTCAAGTTGTTGAGCACGATAGATACAAAATGACATTCATTACTCCTTTTTGTCAGTATGAATGGAATGGTTTTTCCTTTGGTTTAAAAATTGCTCCTAGCATTTTTCAAGAAATGATGAACCAAATTATTTTTAGAATTCTCTAAGTTTATCATTGTCTATATAGATGACATCCTGGTATTCTCAAAATCTCCCAATGAACACCTAGACCATCTTGAACAATTTTATCAAATAATATATAGTAATGGCCTAGTCCTATCTGAAAGAAAAATGTCAGTCTTTAAGGATGAAATTGAATTTCTAGGTGTCACTATAAAATTAGGGGAAGTTACAATTCAAGACCATGTCTTGAAGAATATAAAGAATTTTCCTAATGAACTCAGGGATAAAAAGATGTTGTAGAGATTCTTAGGTTGTGTTATTATATAGCTAGATACTATTTCCATGTGGCTCAAGATAGAATTCTTATAAATAAAATATTGTCAAAAAATCCTCCTCCATGGATAGAAGAAATGACTAAAGCTATTCAGAGGATAAAATAGAATTGTCAACATTTGCCTCCTCTTGCTCTACCAGGTAATGGTTTAAAAATCATTAAAATAGATGCTTTAGATTTATATTGGGGATCTATACTTAAAGAAAACATGTTAGATGGCAAAGAGAAGCCATCCAGGTTCGCCTCCAAAACTTTCAAGCAAGCTCAAAAAAACTACCATTCTACTCATAAGGAAATTCTTGTTGTCATAAAAGAAATTCAAACCTTTATGTTTTTTGTTCAATTAGAAAAGTTCATTGCTAGATCTGATTTGAATAATTTTATGAGAATTTTACACTCTACTAATAATCTGAAAAAAGGATCTATAAGTAGGTTAACCAAGTGAGATACCTATCTATCATATTTTGACTTTATAGTGGAGCATATTCTAGGAAATAAGAATTGTCTTATAGATTTTATCTCTAGAAAACTTAATTCCAAAAGGTAGTGATGACAGTAAAAATTACACAGGTCAGAGATGAATTTCATTAGCACATATCGAGATCAACTCCATTAGTGGTAACTCAGTTAACAAATGAAATGAATGCAATCATTAGACAATCATATGAATCTTCTGATGAATTAAATAATACTAATTTGGCATGGACATATATGTTTCAGGAACCTAATGGTAAGAAATGGTGTTCCACCATACTACTATAACATGAAGCCAATAATCCCAAACTCATTGGAATAAACAATCCTTTCAAAAAATTTATTTGCAAGCACAAATTTGAATTCCTTCTTCAATGGTCTACCTTCTATCCTAGTTTTAATCTTGCTATTGAAAAATTTAAGCAATCACAAGATATTCCAGACTATTTGTTTGAATTTCTGGACTCTATTATGCCTATGAAGGCTTCAGATGATCCAACTGTTCAAATTCCCCTTGCATAAGTAAGGAATATATTCATCACTCTAAGAATTGATTTTAGAATTCATTTTGAGTTGTTCTCTGTACAAAATCATCAAGCTAATTTGCATACTGGTCTTGCTCCTACTCAACCATTAGCAGAATTATGGAAGTGACTCACGATTAGCCATCAAGTTGACTTTCCTCCTATGCCTGATGGACACATACTCTGTATTCCTTTAACAATGTACATGGATCATATGGACCTTGATTTTGATGATGATGACAATCACTATTCTCCCCAAGGATAATATGAGTTTTGTGATGATGATTAATCCTTAACTAGTTATGGGTTTTGTCCATAGCCATGAATATGGGCATGTTATCCCTCTTTATGAAATGTGGACCTCAGCACTATCTAAAGGTGGTATTCTATCGACTATGTTGACATGCTATTTTATTTCGGTGGTGTGTAGTGGGCCCATAACCCACATGATTTTTGCATCTTACCTCTTGTTCATTGATCTAGAATTTTGATATCGACCATTGATCTTCTCTTTTATAATATATAAATAAGAGGAGCTCTAGAGGTTATGATCATCGATTGCTAGAATTTCTCTCTGAGTATCTCATAATTCCCTAGTGCGTGTGAAGTAGTGTATGCTCTTTGCTTGCCCTCTGTAGGAACCTATGAATCAAAATCTATTTCTAAGTCTATAAAAACCTATGTAATGTAATCTATAAAAGCTCAAAATTTACCATCTGGTGAATAATGATTAAAATCTCTAGTTTTTAGGAATCCTTTTTCAGTATAAGACTCATCTCCTAAGGGAGTCTTCCATATATGGCCTTCCTCCTCCTTTCCTTCAGAAGTTTCTTCCAAGTTGACCCTTTTGGGTTGGGCTAACAACTATTTGTTTTTATCAAATAGTTTTTGAATAGCTAGATTTCTCTTGACCATATTGATGCTAGACTGGTTGGGATGACTTATGAGTTTCTGGCAGTCTACATAGAAATATGAGTCTACCTAAGCATCATGGATCTTTTTAATATGAAAATAGTGACTATTAGTCATGGGTAAGGATTGATGCATTTGGATATTATGCATATGATCTTTAAGATTATTTTGGGAATCAAATCTAATGATAGATTTATCTTGAAGGTCTTTTATAGAAGTAGAAAATGACAGGATTTTTGGGGCTTTTTGATAAAGTCTATATCAACAATCCATTTATGAGGAAACTTGAGTTTAGACCATGAAATAGATTTTTTAGGAATGATTTGGCTATTCTCAGAAGCTCAGCTCACCATGCTTTTGCCTAGTGTAGGGGTATGTTTAATAATAGGGTGTAAGGTATTAGTCAAACGATACATGATTTGGTATTTAATGGAAAGAGGACAAGAACCAGTAATCATGTCAAGGCCATGAGTTTGGAGGAAAAGGTTAAGAACTTGGTTCAAGTTTGCTTCTTGATGGATGGAAAATGGATAGTTTGGATAGACAGTTGTGAAAAATGGGCCATTATGTAAACCAGTTTGAACAACATTCTGTAGACAAGTACTAAAAGAAGTATGGTGATTATCAAGAAGACAAGCTAAGAGACTAACATTCAAGCCATGAAGAAATAATGGGAAAATGCCTATAGACACAACACCTATATGTAAAAAGTTATATTTGGATTGATATTTTAATTGCTGGATAGACTTATCGTCAAAGTTATGCAGATGATATTTATATTGATCAGATTGTTTGACCTGAATAACATTCTCAAAAATCTTAATAGAAGTCTTAGCAATAAGATGAAATGGAGAGAGCTTATCATAGACTTATTTAGGCTTAAGAGTAGGAAGTTTCCATTCAAGACTAGGGTTTTCTTCATCAAATTCAATAGTAGATTCATTTATTAGGAAACAAAGATACAGTAGATATATCTGAAAGGGTACAGACGTTAGGTGTACTTGTATTATCTACCAGCATCTGGTTGGTAGCATCCATAGTATTCATATCACTGGTACTATATAGGTCCAAACATGCCTTTCCACAGCTTCAAATGACCATTCCCTTCCCTATTGTCTGAAGAGAGTATGACAACTAATAACCAAAGTAACAGAATAAAGGTAGAGACAATTGATGAAGGAAAGTTGAAATTTTCTTGATTTGAAAAATGGAGATGTCACGAGTATAGGTTCTAAAATCCATATAACCAAACATAATTTTGATGTATCTAGTATAAAAATTTATTTTTATACTACTTAATTAATAAATAATCTTCTTCTTACATACTCAACCTACTTTGAGTCTTTGCATGTAAGCAATTTTTTAGAAGACTCTCACATTTGATCATTAGTTGACAAAATAAAAAAATAGAAAATACTTTAGAATAAAAATAGATTCCATAGGAAGAATCATTTTATTTTAATTAAAAGGTAATTATTCCAAGAATGAAAGAAATGATAAAGGCAAAGGGAAGGAAAAAATAGGCGAGGTGGAAAATTTAGAAAAAATAATAGTCAATGTCAAGGAAAGTAGAATGATTAAAAACACTTATTTTAAAAATGTCTCAAAATAAAAATAAGTCATTAGACCCATTTATTCATGTAAATATCACATTCTAAACTATGCACTCAAATTTCTAAGGTTACACTGAGACAACTGACACAATGGATGGGTAATCGGTAGAGTTATGGATTGGGTTGATTATTGGGTGGAATGTAATATAAGATGATATGGATAAATGGATTATTGTGATTAAAAATAATAATTTTATAGTTCACATTACTCCTTAAAATATTTTATTTGGGTGAAAACATAACTCCAAAGTCTTTTAGTGTCCTAGATAACAAGGAGGCAAAGCTCCTAGTCAATGCTAGGACCATTGAAGTAAGGATGGTTAGGTTGAATGACTCAAGGGATAATATTAACTCTATTGAGTTTAATACACTCTATAAATGTCATACATGAGTTATAATTATATATTATGAGGCAAGACATGAGGATAAAAAATAATTGGGTAAGGATGAGGATCTAAACTCCCTGAATCATGTTGTATGGATAACACTAATTTTGGGGGTGGAAAATTATTAGTGTATTAGAAATTTTCTCTTGTTATTATATGGAATTAATAACATTTATGATGAGTTTGGGAATGGGTGTAGCATGAAAATCTTCAATGCTAATATCATCTCTAATATCTAATTATGTGTTGATTGTAGGACTAGGTGCTCTAACCCCAGGGAAAAGACCTTATCTAACAAGACCAGATGTCTTGAAAAGTATCATCCAAAAGAGACTAGGAAAAATATAATAGAATGACCTTATTTTATAATTTTTTTTGAAATTACTTGATATATTGTTGAAGAAATATTTTAGGATGCTTGTGCTTGGCTTGACAAGGCTTTGGCAGTTTGATTGTTCTTTTTATTATTAAAAATATTTGGCTGAAATGAAATCTTATTGCTTGTTGAAAATAAATGAATCAAAGTAATTAATTATAAATAACTAAAAATTAAATTAAATATGACTTGATTTGAATATTTTCCATTCACTTATTAATACATGCAAGACAAGGAAACAAAATCCACTTTAACAATGCAAGTGCTGATTTTAGTTTTCCTAGATGTAAGCTAAATATAATTACTTTTACACTTTACTGAATGATATATGTGTGAATATTGTATGAAATATATTGTTAGGAATTGTAAAGGTATTCCAACCTAATAATCTAAAGTGTTAGCAACAATACATCACACAAGGAATATACAGATATGATATGCAAAAACAAGGCAAATCATGTAGCATAATGAATCATGCTAGTTCAAGGAAAGATCTTGCATAAATAGGTAAGGTGAAATATTGAACTAGCCTAAATAACCAATGTGGGATAAAGCCTCATATATTACAAATTTACTACAATATGAAATAACTAGAAAATGCATGAAATGCGTAATCTAATACCCCCCACAAGTGAAGCTAAGGGATAATAAAAGCCAAAAAAATAATAATGGCATATCCATAATATGTGTCTCATCAACAAATCCTGATAAGGTATTCATTTACAATATATATCCATGAAATGAATATGGAAGATGTCCTCATGAACACCCACCAAGGACAATTTCTGAAACCCCAAGCATGTCATGCAACTCAAGGAAATAAGGTGATGCACAAGGATTCATAAAGATGTATGCAACCTACTACTAAGTCAGAATGTACTCCAAGATAAGAAGACCATCTTGAATGTATTGATGAATAAAGTACATATGTACCTCAATATGCTCAGTCTGTTGATTATAACTAGATTGAGAGATATATTAATTACACTTTGGTTATCACAACAAAGTATAGTGGGTGAATCCTGCATGAATCCAAACTCTATTAACAATTAACAAAGCAAAATAATCTACTAACTCAATGTAACTACTACTCTATACTTAACCTTTATAGATGAAATTGCAATAGCCTCTTACTTCTTTCATAACCAAGAAATATGTGAATAACTCAAAAAAAGATGTAGTTAGAAGTGGAATGCACATCATGAAGAGAACCTGCCCAATATGAATCATTGTATCCAACTAACTAAGTAGAACCTCTAGTGTAGTGTAATTAAAATTGAATAATGGCATCTTGCTAATGATTATCATGAGGGTCATATGCAAACCTAGATACAAGTGCAACTACAAATGAAATATTGGGGTGAATGTGGGTAAAATACATAAGACTCCCAACAAGCTACCTATATAATTTATGATCACAAAGTGGGATAGTAAAAGAGGAAATGAAATTCAGTCCAGACTAAAAATGAGGACTTGGGTTGCAGTTAGCCATGCCAAAACACTAAAGAATATGAAGGGTATACTTTTGCTAAATCAAATAAATCCCTATATCTGACTACAAAATCTATAAACCATAGAAAAAATATAGGAGGCCAAGATATATCATTTCCAAATATGCTAAATGTGCTTGTTGAATAGTCTAAATCTAAGACGAGGAGCTACTTATCAGAAGTAGATTGCCAACATATAATACCATAATAACAATGTCTTCCCCAATATGTTGAATAAATACTGTGAGATCAGAGTGGTAGTGAACAAAGTTAGCAAAAAGAAGAAATGAATCCATCTTCTCATACCAAACCCAAGGGGCCTATTTGACACCACAAATAGAGCTCCTAAATCAATAAATAAGAAGAGAATCATGAACAAACCTAATATGCTACTCCATATAGATTTCCTCATACAAGCTTGTGGTAAGAAAGCATTCTTAATGTCCATCTCATATATTGGACAACCATGTGATGCAACAAGAGAAATTAAAAGGAGAATAGAATCCATCTTAGAAATAGGCACAAAAGCCTTATAATTTCAATACCTCCAACCTATGAGAACCCCTTTGCAACAAGATGTGCCTTATACTTGTCAATAGACCCATCAACTACATATTTGTTACTATAAATCCACATGCACCTAACTAGTTTTTTTACTTATGAAGGGTGAAGAAATCCCAAGTGTGATTCTTCATCAATGAAGAATATTCATGTGTCATCAAATCATCCCACTCTTATTTCCAATGAGCCTATGAAAAAGATTGTGGATCCCTAGAGAATGCCTGAAATAAAATTCTAGTACTTGTAGAATGTGTGTGATAATGTCAAGTAGGATTAATATCTTCTATGAAAGATTCTACCTCAAAAACTATAGTACAAGCCCATATAGGCATAGTGAAAACATCAGTGTGAATATGATCCTCATCCTTTATAACCTCCCCAAGAATCTCCTGAACTAGATCATCAAAGAATGAATCCTCTAAAGGAGGTTAATCATGGAAAGAATAAGAAGAAGAAGAAGAAGAAGAAGAAGAAGAAGAAGATGAAGAGTCATGAGATGTGAAGAGCTCTTCAAACATTACATGTGTTTAAAAATTAAATCATGAGTATCAAGATCTAAAAGATGATAAACTCTCATGTCCTCATAATACCATAAAAAAATCAAAGGTTTTATCTTTTTATGCAATTACTTCCTTTTCTTTTTTGGTATAAATTCCCAAGCATAGCTCCCAAAGACTTAGAAAAATGAGACATCAGACTTGGTTCTAGACCAAGCCTCCTCTAGAATCATATACTCAAGTGATCAATGTGGTGTGTGGTTTTGAATGTAGTTCATACAATTAACTAGCTATACCTAATAGAGAGGATATAAATATCATGAATGCATCATGTATCTAGCCATCTCTTTCAAATTCTGATTCTTCATTTCCGATAATCCATTTTATTGTGGAGTGTGTGAAACATAGTTTTGATGAACAATACCATGGATTTCCAAAAAATTAGAGAACTCTTGATTTAAGTACTCTACTTTTGTCTATACAAAGATTCTTGATGTAAATTGATGATTTTTTCTTGACCAAAGCCTTAAATACATTGAAGTGAGTTAAGACATCACTCTTTTACTTGAGGAAATAAACCCAAGTACATCTTTAGAAATTATCATTGAAGGTAAGTGCATACTTTGATTTGTTGAAAGAAGTAGTACGAAAGACCATAAATTCACTATGTACAAGCTCAAGTGGGGAAGAAACTCTCATGGACATGCCCTTAAGAAATGGATCCAAGTATTTTTTCCCCAATTCATAACTAGGGTAAACTCCATCAAGACATGAAACTATAACAAGACCCTCTACCATACTATGAGTGCTCAACTCTTTCAAATATCTGTAGTTTAGGTGTCCAAATATCTTATGCCAAAGCCAACTATAAAAATCTTCATGCGAAACTAAACACATCCCTAAAGGAAGAGTATCATCCAAACCCTAAAAATAGTAAAGTCAAGAAATATGATTAAAAACACCCTATGAACTAAGTGTGTGTGGATCTAACAAAGCTCAAACTCTAGCACCATGTGGTGTGAATGTCATTGTCTTACCTTGACAACAATGACAAATGTGACACACTAAAAGTAGATGGGTGGTGATGTCTAGGACATATAATTCATCAATGGGTTATCCACCATCTAGTTGTATATCACCCTTCCCCTTAACAAAAATGAAGGAAGAATCTACAACCTCAATGTTGAAAGTGGAAGTCAGGCTAAGAGCTACAAAGGATTTCTTAGTAGAAGTCATATGGTTTGAAACACCATAATCTAAAATCCAACTATCTCAAATAGGTAACTATGATCTCTCGACAACATTCAGTTCTTTTCAATGCTCATGAGATGGAGGAGTGGAGATAAAAATCTTATGTTTCATAATATCATCATCTAGGGCTTGCATTCTTTTAAAACACTTAGACTATTCATGACTAGTCCTACCATAATAGGACCATGATAGGTTAGACTTATTATTAAATTTTGAAGATGGTTTGGGTTTATATGTAGTAGTGTTAGACTTAGGTGCATTTTAAGATGAAGGAGTGTTCTTCTTCTTACCCTTAGTTTTTGCCTTAGTCTTAGGAAGTTAGGCCACTAATGTTTTTTGAGAGGTGGAAAACTCAATGTGAGACAATATGGATTCCTTCCTAATAAGTTTTTCACAAAATTACTCTATATTTGGCATTTTGAATGTGGTACTTAAGGCATCCATACCAGGGAAAAAGTAGAAGCAAAGATTTGGAAAGGGCCAAACAACTTAGACAAGATCAAGTATACACACTCTTCATCCTTTTTATCTCATCCACTCCCCTTCAACTATGTTAATAAATGCTTAAACTTAGTGAGATAGTCTATAATAGAGGCAAAGTCATTTGGATTTAGTGAAGTAAGTTTCACTTCAAGCTACATTATTCTCAGGTGATCTACTTTCCCAAATAAACCATTTAACTTAGTCCACATTTTGAATACAGAATCACACCCATCATAATGAAATAAAATACTGGTACTCACATATCCCTCAATAAATCCCATACATTACTCAAACTTACATTGGTGGTAAAAATTTTCAAATTCATGTGTAAATTGTGGGTATGTTTTATTCATTAA
Source organism: Torreya grandis (assembly GCA_037957365.1). Lineage (NCBI taxonomy): Eukaryota > Viridiplantae > Streptophyta > Pinopsida > Cupressales > Taxaceae > Torreya > Torreya grandis. The sequence goes on from JARHVA010008079.1 coordinate 502,897, forward strand.
GGACCATAATCCTTTGCAATTTATGACTATTTTTATTTGAGATTTTCATGTGTGGTAATTGTGTGTAGTCAAATTCTCACAATGGTCAACACCAAAATTAGAAGCCATGCTAAATAATCACTAAAGAGTAAAAAAATGTAAAGGGTACATAAAATTAGCACTAAGACAACTCCACAAAATATTATATTGCAGGACGCATTGCAATTTAGTACTTTCTAAAAGTAGTTCATTTTTATAAATTAATGATACTAATAGATAGAGAATAAAAAACATGCACTTTTGAAAAAAAATCATTCAGTTTTGAGTTACTATTCAAAAGTGACAAGCATTATGATTTCTTGTAAAATGAGTCAAAACATTAAAAAAATCACTATAAACTAAAATTGTGACCAAATTAGTAAATAACATAGTCATTCAACCACTTGTTGGAACTAGAATTGAACAACATACTAATAAATGCCAACCAACATGAAAAAAATTCTCCTAGTTAACACTATGCTTGCACAAGCGAATAACGCTTCTCCTTGAGGCAAAAAATAAAGCTTGGAAATTAAAAAATGAATAGAACCAACTATTTTGAGAGGAGAAAAAGAATAGTTTACAATTGTTTTTGGCTGTAGAACTCCCACAAGTAGATCTAATGCAACAAAATATAGATCTTATGTAAATCGAATGCAAATGGTAAAGGAGTTTCAATGCTAAATCTTGAAAATTGATCTTCTCTTCCAATGCCTCTACACTCTTAATCCTTCTAACAAACCAATGCCATCCTAGATATTATCAACATGGATCTTATCCAATGTCCATACTAATTTGGAAAAGGATACTTTGAGTGCAGACCTATAAAAATATAGAAAACAATGCTTAACTCTCAAACAAAATGCCTATGAGTAGATATCAATGCAAAAATCACACTTTTTAGTTTAAGACACCTTCTTTTGACCAATATCAGATCTAATTTTAGAAATTTAATGCAAAAACTAATCTAATGCAAAGATAATAATAATATCAAATCTCAATGCCTCAAATTTATCTCCAATGCTTCTTTCTCACAATGCCTATCTCTTCCTCTATGAATCTCTCTTAGTAGCAGATATGAGATAAAAAAGAACAAAAAAACTCCAATTCCTATCTCTTATTTTATGCTTCTTAGTTACTAGTAGGTCTGAGATAAAAATATATATAAAAACTCTAATGCCTATCACAAAGTGCTAAGGTGAGAATCCAACATAAAGTTATTTTCTTGAGCATAAACAAGTGCCACATTACCAAGGTCAAAATAAGCTTCCAAATCCAATACCTAGCACCAAAGTGCCAGGCTAGTAGATCAAGTGAGAAGAAATAGATCTCCATGTGAATCTTGAAGTCAGGAGCTTCAAAAATAATTTAAAGCTTCAAAATATTTGAAAATTATCAAGAAGTGCACCAAGATCTCCTGACACACCTCTCTTCAATATTTCCTCTCCACGATAACAAAAGAAGTAGTTACAAGGGAAGTGGAACAAAATTATTTGAAAATTTCAAGGTAATGGATGGTTACAACTTATTTAGGGCTCTGGTATCATGTTAGAAATGGTAAAGGCATTCCAACCCAAGAATCATAAGTGTTAGCAATAAAACATCACATAAAGAAGTTGTATATATGATATGCAAAAATAAGGCAAATCATATATTATTCAGAATAAAGCATAATGAAGCATGCTAGTAAAAAGAAAGATTTTGCATAAATAGGCAAGGTTAAATATTGAACTAGCTTAAATTTCCAATGTGGGATAAATCCTCACATAGGAAAAACTCACTATAAGATGAATAGATAGATAATACACTAGAAAACATGAGAAAATGCATGAAATACATACTCTAACTGATATAATTTTACCAACGTTCAAGAAACACAAAATTATTTTGATCCAAAACAACAAATACTACTAAACACCTATTAGTTATTTTACATATGCAAGCTTAAAATAAGTTTTTGGTGTTTCTAGATGAATTTACACTAGTTTGAATGATCTATTTTGACTTAAAGTGAATAAATTAAATTTCAATTTTTCTAAACTAGTAAACTAAAAATAGTGTTTTTAATATTTTTAAATAAGGAAAACAAGAATCAATATAACACCTTGTCGTTACCTACATTTGACTAGGGTTTAATATTTTCTAATATGTGAGCTTGTGTAAGAAAGAATTTGTTTTAAAATTGAAAATGGATAGTGATTATAGCTGAAAGTGTTTTTTTAATAAATATTTACCTTTGGTTTAGAATAAAATTTATATGCTCTCAAAGAATTTAATGTATCACTATAATCAAAATAAAGAAACTAACTTATATTTTTTTGCAAAGATGAAAGAGAAGAATTATTTTTCCTATCAAATTTGCCTTTTATTAAAATAAATATTCAAGCTAGCATAAGAAAGGAAACTGATATAATCTAATCTACTGACCAAATAAAATAAACTGAAATTAGAAACACCCAACCTAATCAACATGTAGATCAATTGAAAGCAAAATAATTTGTGTTTTGGTCCTCAATATGTTACATCCTTTGCTCAAGGAATTACTGAAGGAACTCTCTAACTAGGATGTTGAACAAATGACAATAGAAAAATATTTAAAAATATGGAAAAACAACTCTAAACAAATAACAATTGACTGTGACTAGTTAATAACACCATTTGAAAATATCTAGTTGGAAAAATAATGACTCTGTTTTCTTAAAATTATGAAGTTGACATGAAAAATGATCATAACAAAGATGAAAAAAATGAGAAGCAAGCTATGGATATATAAATATTTCAAAAATCTAGGCTCTAATGCAAATTTTATAATAAAAATCAATTTAAATTTTTCTTACTTGATAAAGAGCAATGGAGGTTGCATGAAGGATTTTAATTGAGTTTAACTAGGATTATATCTTCAAAGAGTCTCCAAATTAATAAAAATATAAAAGGGAGTGATTCAAGAAATCATGGAGGTAAACACAATGTAAAAAATCAATAAACATGAAAGAAATCATATCAAACATGTCAAACCTTGAGTTTTAAAATCTAAATTTGGGAGACGAATCGAAGGTTATAAAATAACCCCTTTTTGTAGGGCTACTTATGAAACGATCAACTCTCCTAGTGTAACTTCCCTATGTGATTACATAAATTTTCCATATTTAATTCATATCTACCCTATTTGGAAAATTTTAATCAAGGTGGTTTATGGAACCTACAGGGTGGTTTTGTAACCTAATCAGTGGTTCTATAATACAATGTAACAATTCCATCCAAGAGAAGGGTAATTTTATCCTCAAAGAAATAGGTTTTTAAAACAAGCCAAAAGAGAGATTCAAAGGTCAATAAAATGGGATTTGAGTTGCCTAGGAGAGTGAAATGGAGTTAAATGGGAGAGGGTGTTAAAGAGAACCCATTTGATCATATATTAGGATATCACCACATCATCATTAGACATTAAATAGAGAATATCACACCATGAAAATTCTGGGTGTATATATATCCCCCCAAGGAGGACACCTTGTCATGAATTTTTGAGGATTTTTTCTTGAGCATTATCATAGAAAATTTAAATAGGGGGTTAAAAATACTTATCATACTCACCTTAGTGGTACATCTAAACTAGCTGAGACTCTGTGCAACCTACAAACAAAATAAGAGGATCAAGTGAATTTTTAATGAAAGAGAATAAAAATAATATGTAATTAAAACATGGATTAGATTTGATACCATAAATATTAGGAATATCATAATACTTAATCTGGTGTTGAGTTGTTGTGCACTTTCAAAACCATAGAACCTACTAACAAAAGATAGAAACATAGTTAAAACATTAGTTTTAAAAAATGAATCATAAAATATACTAATAAAAAGACATGTTAGAATGAAAATATACTTTAAATTTAAAAACATTCCAAAATTAAAAATACTTTGAATAAAAATGAGTATTTTAGGGCTTATTATATTCAAAAACTTGCCAAAAATAAATACATTTATGCCAATTGATTGGGGTGATTTTTTTAGATCTAGATTTCCTATGACAAATTTGAGAAAATAAATTACTAATGGGATGAACATGAGATGAGGATGGTAAATCTACAAGTGGGAGGTGGATCTAGGTAGGGACATGTAGGTTTTTGCACTTTTCAATTTGCACCAATTTTGAAATTTTCACTTTAAAAACATTAAAATTTTGGTATTCAAATTTATTTTTCTAGTTTCAAAATGTTTGTGATAGGGGAGAGATTAAGAACATGTTAAAATTTGGGTAGTTTAGGTTTTTTTTTTTTAATATAATTTTGAGAGGACATGACTGACTAATGCAATTGACCCTTGGGTATAAAATTGCTAATCTTCATAGACTATTATTACATAACCATCATGGTATAAATATAACAACTATAGAACATAGGTTAACATTGGAAGAACCACCATTAGATGGTATTTGTGTATTCATAAATGATGACTAAGTAACTTCTGCGGTCAATTGCATAACCACCTTGGGCACTTGCATAAATATTTCCTATAGATAGGGTCATTTTTATTCCTAGGGATTGAGAGGGCAAATTAGATTTTTGGAAGGAAAAATTGGTTCTCAAGTTGACTTGAGAACCAATCCACTTAAGTAAACCCTGGGAGTAGGAGTGGCTCCCTTGAGTGATGGGGATTTTAACAGATGATGAGTTAGCCATTCTTGATCAAACCAACATTCTATGAGTGTCATATATGGGGATCGTCATTACCTTGAGTAGGTTGTGTGACATTCTCACTTAATGGGACCTTGACTAGAACACTTCTATTTTCCCTTAGGCCATAGGATAGTGGACCATCACTTTGTTTGGTATGTCTAGGATCATGGGTTTATTGATGATAGGTCAGTTGGTGTCCCTCTAAGAGGCCATGAGTAAGGTTATGGTAGTGAGGTGCATCTATCATTATGGATACATATCTGTACCTAATATGTGTGTGAAGTGCAATGTGATAATTTTCAAGATTGAGGGATTAGTGATCCTAAATATTTATAAGGTAATCATTGGTATCCTTTTCTTGTGACTAGGGGATAATGGTATTGATACATTTCTATGCATATGGTCCCTCATTGTCTCCCAAATAGAGGAGAGGTGATATAAGTTTTCTTAGAGCAAGGATATCTTGGCTTAGACTTATAGCGATTTATAAAATGTAGTTAGATGATTATCACTCTCAATCAGTCACCCCATGCTTCCCATAACCTATATGTATGAGAGGATAATACACTAATATATGGTTCTAGATATCATGGATACAAGGGTATTAGGGACTTTAAATGGATAGATGTAGAACTATTTTGAGCCTTTCTCTAGGGAGACAAGACTTTGATAATTATCAATTAGATAGCCCTACCCTACCAATTTATGATTGGACAAAGGTATGGGGAGGATATGTATCTCATGGTGGTTATTAAGGATACCTAATTATGATATAAGATAATATAAGTTGAGGTACACCTAGTGGATAGGGTTCCTCAATAGTTCGACATGCCATAAATATGAATCTTTCTTATACTAGTAATTATATAAAAGGGAAAATAAAAGGTATGGATAATGAGGTTGAGGTAACTAGCATGACACCCACTTCTATGATGGGTTCTTATTACATGAGATATTTATGCAAGAGTTGCATATGGGGGACATGCCTCAATAAGGTAGTAATAAGCATCTTTACCACCACCACCACAATATGGCCTTGGCGAGTCACATACAATAGAGTAGTAGGCATGAAAAGATGATGGGGTCCAAATAAAATTTATATAGATGACTACTTTGATGTGGATGAGTAGGATTTTGTTGACTATGACACTAATCTAGATTAGAATGAATATGACCTAGGTAAATTGTTAATTTATTCATTTCATGTTATTACTTGATACTTCACTTTTAGGCATGATTACATAGCTGATTTATTGATTTAATTTTTGTATGACTAGATATGATGTGAATTCTTCTATTTGTTTAATTGTAAGAACCTTAAATAGATGGAGGACCATTATCAAGGATGCCCTAATCAACATTTCTTAGCTGGGCACATATGTGACTAGAGAAAAACTACTAATAGATCCTAGAATACTTACCATGATAGGAAAACATGTTGATTTCTTCACTCCAACTTACCATGTATCTATGATGTTAAATTGGTTAAAAGTGGATAAAAGCACTCTCATGGAGATATACAAGAGATTAGATGCCCAAGTGGACATAATGGTAACTAATGGAGGTGAATCTTTTTCCAACTAATGAACAAGAGGAACAAAGTCATAGGGAGGAACAAATGATAAGAAAGACATGATCCCATAAGCTCTATAAATGGTATCTCATGATAATAGTATCGTCAGGTGTCATAAGAGCCAAAAATCTCATCATTATTTCGTATAAACACCTTCCTATATGAGGAGGCTAGGATATTGAGTTATCATATATATTGATCTAGGAAATACTTTAGGTGACAATTTAGGTGATAATTCGGGTGATGGTTCTACCCCAATTGGTGGCAAAACTTCTGGGAGCCATAAATTTTGAACCATATCTTTGTTTTACTCCCCATTTAAACCATTTGAAATCTAAGAACAAGGAGAATACAGTGTGATGGCATAGAGCTATGATCGATGGGTTTTGACCCTAAAAAACCCAATAGAAGTTACCATACTTTTAAATATAATAGTGTTATCTAAAAATAGTAATTTTTTTAATTCTATGTTGTAAATTGTGGAAGTCAAACCAATTCATCTCCATCAAGATTGGTGACCTTACACATCTTCCTCCTATCGTAAAAGTATGTACAAAAATATATATAGATTGGGAAGGAGGTTAGACATCTCTTCCCAAAGATAAGCATATGTTTGTATTTGCAATGTTGTGAGTAATAAAACATATCTTCTCAAATAAAACATTATTAATTTGTTAATTTTTTTTCTTGAAATATCTTTCAACTAAATACCCTAAGTTTTACATCAATGCTATCAGAGTGATTTGTCTTGAGAGTGTATGATCTTGAGGACAAGGTTAGTGTACAACAAGCTTGGGTGGAAAATAACAGAGCTCATAGACTATCCACCTACTTAGTTCAAATGACCTCAAATGGTGGACAACACTGAGACATTTGATCCCTTCAAGGAAATGGTGAATGAAGCCCTCTAGTGGTAGGAAGCATAGAGTCTATAACATTTTTGACCAAATTCTCCAACAAATATTGATGGGAAATTTTGGCTCCTCACCCATGGAATGTCCTTTCAATGCCCCAACAACCTTTAAGGTTTAGGTGAATTTTCATATCCCTACATTTGAAGGAAAAATCAATGTTGATGTAGTATAAAATTGGTTGGATCAATTATCTTCCTATTTTTATGTAAATAAATTCACTGATGGAGAGAAGATCAATTTTGACCTTTTGAAAGCATAGTGCCCATAAAAAATTAGTGGAAAGTGTATAAGAAAAGGTATAGTATGGATGACATTGGCCTTGAGGTGGAACCTACTTGGGATGACTTCATGGAACCTATAAAGGAAGAATATTACCCCATCAGATCATATGATGATCTGTACATACAATGGCAACAAATTTTCCAAGGTAAGGAAAAGTTTGTTCAAGATTACACTAAAAGGTTTCATTCTCTGTCTCTGAGATTGGACATCCAAGAAAGTGAGAAACATAAGACTCTCAAATATCATGGTGGACTATAATGGTATATACAGGGGAAATATAACTCTTTAATTTGGAAACTCTTGGTGAGGTGTAGAAGTTTGCGATGAAGATTGAGTAGAATTATGGAAGAAAGAATACAAAAATTCAACCTTCAAAATGGAAAAATGATAAAGAATGTCAAATATAAGTCCAAAAATGTAACCAAAAGGAGTTCTAAGATAAGAAACCCTAGAAGGGGAAGACTAGGAAATGATGTGATTACCACAAAATTAAAACTCACTCCAAATAATAATGTCGAGCCATCAAGTCCCTAATTTATGAGTCATAATCCGTGAGATCTACTAATTTACCTCATACACACCCTACAGTTGAAGAGGATGAAGAAGAGATTGTAGATGTTGAGCCTGATACCATCATTACTTCATCATAGACCTACAAGAAAAGACCAGATGACAAGAAAAAGTTATTTCACTCTATGTTGTGGATAAAAGGTAAGCCTTTGGATTTCATTCTTGATAGTGGGAGTCAAAAGAATTTAATCTTTGCTAATGTTGTGAAAAATTTAAATTTTTCCATGAAGCCTCATGCAATTCCATATAGTATTGTATTGTTGAGCCTAGGGAGAGACCTCCATCTCACCCATCAAGGTCTTCTTTCATATGCAATAAGACCTTCCCAAGATGAGGTCTTGTGTGATGCAATTAATTTGGATGTTTTTTATGTACTCCTTTGTTAGAGAATGATGATGAGATAAGAATTAGTTTTAGAGAATGATGAGATAAAAAGACAAATTCGAGAATTGATTTAAAAGGATCACATTAGGCCAGGATCTTTACCCTGTAGAAGCCCAATTATCCTAGCTCCAAAGAAGAATGGAACATGGGTGTTTTATAATGACTATCAAGCCCTAAAAAAATCACTATGAAGAATCACTATCCACTCCCCAAAATTGATGACCTGCTGGACCAACTCCATGGTGTGAAGTTCTTCACAAAAATTGATCTCAAATTTGGCTATCACTAAATTTCTATTGATCTCAATGACATCTAAAAGACTACATTCAAATCCAAGGACGGGATCTTAAAATGGTTTTTTATGCCTTTTTTCTTGAATAACACACCTACAACCTTTATGAGGATGATGGATGACATACTGTAACCCTTCACCAACTCATTCATGGTTGTTTCTTGGATGACATACTCATCTACATCATAACATGGGAAGAACATCTACAACATTTATGTAAGGTGTTTCAAACTCTTTGGGATCACAAGTTGTATGTAAATATTGACAATTACACATTCGAGATGAAAATAATTTATTACCTATGGTATATTATGGATCAAGAAGGGCTCCACGTTGACCTAGAGAAGATTTGGGTTATTCAAGAATGGCCTATACCAAGGACCCTCATAAAACTTCACAATTCCTTGGGTCTTATAATTTTTTATCACAAGTTTGTTCTTTGATTCTCACATGTTTCTTGGCCACTAAACCAAGTGACTAAAGGAGGAGTTAAAGATGTATTTTAGTGGGGAAATATACAATAAATATAATTTGAGAATTTATAAAATAGATTATGTTCAGCTCCTATTCTTGCCTTGCCAGACTTGCATCAACCTTTTGAGTTGATGATAGATGCATCTAGATATGCCATGGGAGCTATCACCATACACCATGGCCATCCTATTGCATATCATAGTAAAAATTTCAATGATAGATTCAAAAAATATGACAAGGAGCTCTATGCTATTGTGAAAGCTTGAAAACAATGGAAACACTACATCTTGGGGAAAGAGACGGTCATCTAAACCAACCAAAGACCATTGGAATTCATCCAAATTTAGAGAAAACTACAAAATGAGAGGCACCAAAATTTCTCCACATATCTATAGCATTTTTATATGATAATAAAACATAAAAATGGGAGCTCAAATACTACCATTGATTATTTGAGGTGTCAACCAATTGATGTACTCACAATAGTTCTTGATTTGTGTGGACATGAGAATGCCACTTGGGGTACTCTGTATGAAGTAGATCCTACATTTGTTGATACATACTAGGTGATTCAAGAAGTTAAACATGTCTTTGATTTATATTTTCAAGATAATTTCCTCTATCACATGAGGCATGTCTATGTTCTAGCTGTAGAGCAATACAAGATTGTATGGGAACCACATTTTAGTAGGACAATTGGGCACTTTGGTGTAGAGAAGACATTGGTAGTTCTTAAAAATCACTTATAATAGCCCCATATGTAGAAGGATGTGGAAAAATACCTCAAATCTTTAATCCCATGTGTGATAGCCAAGCCAACAAATAAGAAGCAAGGATTGTACACACCATTGTCAGAATGAACCAAGCCTTGGGAATCTATCTCAATGGATTTTCTCTCAGGTTTTCCCACTTCAAAATGTGACAAGGACTATTTTCTTGTTGTAGTTGATCATTTTTTTTAAATGGCTATCATGATTACATGTAATAAAACTATGTCTATTGAAAAGAATGCTTAACTATATTTTAATCATGTATGGCTCCATTTTGGTCTCCCCCAATCCATTGATTTAGATAGTGATAGTAGGTTCCTGAGTATCTTTTTATCCACTCTATGAAAAATTATGGATACCAAGCTAATGAAGTCCATGGACTTCCATCCAAAAAATACTGATCAAACAAAATTGGTGAACCACCTGATTGTCCATATGCTTTTGATGTATCACTCCTAACATCCATGCACATGGGATGAGTGGATTCTTTTCATACAACATGGATATAATAAGGCCCTATATATTTACAACAAGCATATTCCATTCCAAGTATGCTTTAGGTTTCAAGCCATGACACCAATTGATGTGGCCATTCCATTCTCCACCATAGAATACGCACCTCATGGGAGATCTAAGGTAGCAAAAGAAAAAAACTTCATTGAGCAAATATAACACATCCAATAGTAGGTTCATGAAATTTTGGAAAAGATGAATCAAAAGTATAAGAAATGCCATGACAAACATAGGGTTGCACACCATTTTGATAAAGGTGATAAGGTTTGGTTGTGGATTAAAAAGGAATGACTCATAAGCCCACATAGAAAAATTTGGCCTCTATGATATGGTCCTTACACCATCATCAGACAAGTTGGAGATAATGATTTTGAGTTAAACCTACTAGCCTACCTTGGTTTACATCTAATATCAATGTGGATCTCCTCAAACCATATCATCCACCTCTATTATAAACTCCAATCATAGCAGAACAATTAGACATTGATGAGCTTGATCCACAGAGTTTTTCCCCAATAGAGGAAGATTAGATTGTGGACACCTAGATGAAGACAACAAGAGGGTTCTCTATTCCACTTTATTGGGTGGTAAAAATGGGCAAGCTTAGCCATCAAGGTGAGTGGCTCACAGAGAATCAAATCAAGACACAAATAACACACTTGATGATGAATCTTGATTCAATGGGGACCATTACTTATCAAGGAGGGAGGAATGATTTGATCAGCACTTTAGGTGATAATTTGGGTGATAGTTCTACCCTAATTGGTGGTAGAGCTACTTGGAACCATAACTTTTGAAGCATAGCTCCATTTGAATCCTCATTTGAAACATTAGAAATATAATAATGAGGAGAATGTGATAGGATGAATCGATCTATGCTCAATGGGATTTGACCCCTAAAAACCTAATGGAGGTTCCCATAATTTCAATTTTAATAGTGTTGTATAAAAATAAAAAGGTTATAAAAATAGCAATTTCTTGAATTATGTGATGTAAATCATGGAAGTTGAACCACTTCATCTCCCTCAAGATTGGTGACCTTCCACATCTTCCTCCTACCTTCAAAATATTTATAAAAATAGATGTAGCCCAAGAAGGAGATCAGACATCTCTTCCCAGAGATAAGAATATGTTTTTATTTGCAATCTTGTGAGTAATAAAACATCTCTTCTTAGAGAAAGCATTGTTATCGTATTATTTTTTTATTCTTGAAATATCTTTTAACCAAAACCCTTGAGTTTTGGATCATTTATCAATACATATTTGCCATTTTGATTTTTGATTTTTAAATTTTTATATACATTGTCCCTCTATAGAGGTTATTTTACTATAGCTTTATGATTATCAAACTCAACACTATTACTATATATAGAGAGACATCTTGGTTTACATCTTAGTGAATCATCTTTATATATTATGTGATTTTAATGTCTATGATTATTTCTTAGTTTATGCACTTTATATGACTATGCATGTGATGATATACCATGTATTTCTCTAATTTTTTTATAAAAAGCTATGGATAATGTTTATATGTGAAAATAAAATGTATGCAAATGATGTTGTGTGTGGGTGTGTGTGTGTGTGTGTGTGTGTGTGTGTGTTTGAAACTATGTATGCACTAATATTTTTTTTATAGGTGGTGACCCTCTTATTTTAAAACACTCAAAACTTGAATTCCAATTTGTAGTAGAAGACTGAAAAAGGAGATAAGATCAATCTAAGATGATAAAATATGAAAACCATGAATCTAAATTTCCTAGGAAAAAGGAAGATGAAGTAACCCTTATGATATAAAATGGGGAAATGTAATCCATGTTAGGCATAAAAAATACTAACTTTTCTTAATTTATCTAGGGATGACTATCCCTGGTGCAATTGATAAGTGGAATAAAGTTAGCTTTTTCAGCATAAAAATGTAGAATGCTATATGAGTAACTTTTTCTCTACACATTTTTTCTCATTTAATATTTCTTTTTCATTTATCTTTTATTTTTCTTCATGACTCCCTATACTTAGTCTCATGTTACTAGGAAGACTCATGGGCTCATCACCAAAGGATAGATGTAGGTGAGTAATGGAATCCCTTCACAATGCTAACCCCATGTAACTAGTAAGATTCAAAGCCTCATCATTAAAGGTTAACAAGGGTGAGAGATGTTGGATTTAGTTTTGATGTTATAAGATATTTTGATAAGAGTGAATTTTTTTATTACTAAGACTTTACCCCCAAATCTTGGCCCCATGCAACTAGTAATATGCAAGGGATCATCACCAAAAGCCAAAATAGATAGGAAAGTTACATAGTTTCTAGCATGCTAATGTTCTAATTTTTAAGGAAATGTAATATCAGACCCTATCATGGATAAACTTTTAGACTAGGCTATAGGCTAACCTTTTCTAATTTTTTTAATAATAGATAGGGTAATTTTCTCGTAAGAACCAAGGAAAGAAACAATGTAATGATTATTTTGAAAATGTTTTCCAAGGGTAATAGGGTAATGTGAAGATGGAATGATATGACATGTTGCATTTCCAAAGTTTCATGATATGCAAAGTAATCACCAAACACAACATCTAATATGTAACCCAACACACAAACTATGAAAAATGCAATGTAATGAGGGCCATGTGATGAATGACTTTCGAGGGCCATGTCATGAATCACTAAATATAGAAACAGTTATGGTGCAAAAAGTTCATAGATTCAAAAAAAATTATTAGCCTCCAAAGTGCATAACTGATAGTCTCCATTATTTGAATACTTAGTCACTAGTTAAGGGCCTAACTAATCAAGTCTAAAATTCTAACCTTCTCCTTTATTTCTATCAATGCAGTCATTGAGTCTAAGGACAAAGAATCCTACGTGTATAGGGTAGTCATTAAAAAATTTGTTGTATTATTTTCCCATGTGATCTATATATGATACATGGTTATATATAACAATTAGTCATTGCTTATCTAAAGTCTTGAGTTTAGATAGTCATGTGTTCCTATAGTCCTCATGATCAAGGAGACCTAAGAGTGAGAGATGAAGGCTTAGTATCTCAACCTCATTAGGTAAAATAGTTTTGCACCCAAATACAAAGGAAGATAGGGCTGCCCCCATGGGTATTTTTATGTTGGTTATATAAGCCTAAAGCATTGGATAAGTTGAAAATTTGAATCTCATTTAGAATAGTTGACAATCTTGACCAAGATTAACTTTAGGGATTTATGATGGTTTTGGCCTATTCATTATATTTTTCATAATATAAGGAGTCCATGTGATGTGATATAGGTAATTTATTTCACAATTCATCTACACAAAGTTTTTAAAGGGGGTCAATTATCTGTTATAAATATTTATAGAACCCTAAATTGGGAAATGATCTGGTTCAAAATAAAATTTTCAATTACTAAACCAATAATAGTTGTAAGAGTAATTTATTCTTCCCACTTAGTGAAATATTTGAATACCATGATAACAAAGTGGTTATAATTTGAAGAAGTGGGGAATATCTTACTTACCATATGTAGACACCAAGTGGATAAGGGTCATAGCATAACAATGGGTTGTAGATAATGAGGATGAATTTAGATCTCATGAGATACGTGTTGGCACTTCTCAAATTTCCTAACATACTCAAAAACATCATGTTCAAGGATGGGAAAGAGGTATCCCATTTTATATATCTAGGGAGCAGTTGCATGGCCACCAAAGTGACCACCACAAACCCCATTGTGACAATGGGAAAATACCCTTTTTAACTCCTCTTGGTCTACACATGTTAGCAATATTCCTTCAAATGCCTTGAAGTAGAGACTTTATCTAAAATTATATACTTGGAATTGATAATATTAATATGTTACCTTTGTTGAGATTTGTTCCTAGTAGGATAAGTGTGGTAAATTAAGTAATGAATGATATAAATATACCAAATAGAATAAAATATAGAAGGTTTCTCCATGTAAAAAATTAATTTATCAAAAACATTAGTGTCAAAGAGATGAATAGATTTTAAGGGAGAGCTTTCCAATGAATCAACAATCACTTGTGCCTTGATGGATTTTTTGTTAAAATAAGTAAGCTAAAAATTTATAAAAATCATGATAAAACTCCCAATATTTCATGAGATGGTTACATTGGTCAAGGATGTAAGGCTTAAGACCTCACTATGGCTCATTTTTCTTGATTAAACATATAGTGTTGCAATCACTTAGTTTTGAACATAATTTCCAAACACTCCTTTGCTTATGTGTAGCATGTTTCATAATCCATGAGAGTGCCTCTAATGAAGCAAATGGAATGTTAATTTATAGTATCATCATTGTGGGACAAAATGCAAGTGATAGAAAATTTAATTAATAGATTATTTTTCTTGGGTTCGTTGAGCATGAGGGGATACATAAGGAATCAATTTACTACACTAAATTGATCTTGAAAATCATCTATCAAAGTTAAGCCACTTGTCTTCTTAATAAAGTTATTGATTGGATTAGGTTCATAGGCAAAATTTTCTATAAATATTAGAATGGCCCCCAAATTTCCTAAGAATGATTTAATCCCTTACTCATCAATGGGTGAAGCCTCTCCATAATTTTGAAAATTTCACCAAGATTGATATCATTTTCATGTTGAGAGATAATGTAGTTAAGGATTTTTCCACCAGTAAATCTGAAGACACACTTATTAAGATTGAGGGTAATGTTGAATTCAATTATACTATGTTAGAAAAATATGTAAAACCCATATTCAATTAATCATCATCTTCACCATTCCTAGAAGATCGTCTATGTATACTTCCACTATGTTATGAATAAGATCATGGAAAATGTCAGTCATGGACCTATGATAATTTTCCCTAATGTTTTTTAGGTTAAAAGGAATGCATGAATAATAAAAGGTCCTATATGGAATGGTGAAGGAGGTTTTTATTTGATCCCAATAAAAAAAATATATTTGATTATAGTAGGAGAAGCCATCCATGAGAGATATCAACTCATAACTAGGTATAACATCAAATATAATGTTGATGAATGGAAGAGGAAAATTATCCTTAGGGCAATCTTTGTTAATATAATATTATTCAATACATATACTAGTATTACCATTGTTTTTAAGGATAGGGATTCCTATTTCTGAGACTCAAATCATTTATAAGTCTCTAAATCTAATGGGTCAAATGGGAATACAATTAGCGTGTAATGTTGAAAAATATTGATAATATTAGTCATAAACATGGAGGAAGCCATCAAAATTATGAATTGCTTTAAACTAGTGTCATTTTTAGCTATTAATAGTTCTTTTTGATCTAGTTTCCCATTAATAAGGCTTGAGTTATTTTCCCCCTTTATTCTAGACAACCATTTTGGGCTTCTCACGATCCATAACATCCACTAAATATGGGGGTTTTATGGCCTTTTTTGTAGGAAATTTATAGTAAATATGCAATCCCAATTGTTTATGCGTGGTCATATAAATAATATCAAAATGACTAAGATCCCATTCAATTATGACAACTTTCCCTAGATAGAGGAACTTGATTTTTTGGAATAGGGCTTAAGGGATGGCCTTAATATTGTGAATCTATGGTATTTCCAAGATCATTTTATAATTTGTGTCCTTTTCAATCACATACTATTATGTTAACACAATCTTTGGACCTCAGGTGATTGAAATCACAATGGTTCTTATTGAGGTGGACGTTAGGCTACTGTAGCCTCGCAGGCTATTGCGAGTTGTGAAATAGTTGGTTTTCATGTAACTAAGTTTTTGTAAGAAATCAAAGGGTATAATTTTCATGGCTTCTCAAACATTAAAAATTAATCTCTTTACATAGTTATTATAGATGTAATTACTTTCAAAAATAAGGAGGGATCCCCTATCCTTGGCAATTTAGAATCAAGAGGGACATTACTAAGGTTAAATAAGTAACCAACATCCTATTAATCATGCCCAAGTGGAAACATATCTAGAAGTAGGGGAGTTGTAATAGATAGATTCCCAAATCCTAGATCATAAATCAATGCCAAATGATGGGTTGGTGAGTTATTGAACAAGTTAAGAAAGGAAATTTGGGAGAATGTTTTTTTAATTTGTAAAATAAAATAATAATTCCCCATAAGTTTAGGGATGGTCTTAGTATTTATAAATTTTTTAGAGTGAGGATTCATCGGTTGAAATCCCTTGGTGTGAGTGTCTATATCTACTTCATCTTCAATTTCCAGCTCTATAAATCCTACCATTTTGGTCTTACCATGGACTCTTTACTGGGGAGAAACATTGGCATTAACATTTCTAGAAGTGGAGGGGTCAACATAATTGTTACAATTTTATGTAGGTTGGTTATGATCAAACAATTACTTTGTAGTCATTTCCCCTTAGTTTTGTTTGTAACAACTTATGCTTGGTGGTTTCATAAATGGTTCTAATAAATTTGGAGATTTTGGTTTCATAGTGTAATAGGACCATTTTAAATGGCTTGAGGGTTTGTACATACACTCCCTAGGAATATGTCTTTGAAATATTACCTTAGATCCTTATGGAGACATTGGATGAACTTGTTTTACTTCATAAAATTTTAAGTATCATGATTGATGACTTATTGGAAGAGACATTATATGTTATGATCATATTCCCTAGGACTCTAGTTTTTTCCTTGGTAGACAAACCCTTTTTTATTATTCAATTCATAATAATGTTGGTTTTGTAATGATGGAAAATGATAAAAATTTTGAAATTGGTTTTGATTTTGGTGGTAAGAGGTCAATTGAAGTCAATTTCATAAACTAAAAGTGGATGGTTTTTGTTCCTAACACATGTATTGTTATTCTAGTTGGCATTGTTCATGGGCGGAAACTTATTATTATTCACTAGGATAATATTTTTTTCTATGGTTAACCACACCCTCATTGGTGGTATTTATTTTTTAGTTAAATATTTTGGGTCCTTGATTATTGACATTAATCTAGATAACATTTTGAAATCCCCCATCATTTGATCTTAGAGTGATAATGCACCTATTGTCCCCATAGTTTTGACAACCACTATTAATGGTTGTTTAATCAATTCACAAAGTGATTTCAAAGGGTTCTTTATAATATTGATAGGGGAAATTCTAGATGTCTTCCCTTGCCTCTTTTTTAAGGGAGTGACTATTGACCAATTTTTACCCCTAGGTAAAAATAGTCAACCCCTACGGTTTAAAACATGCTTGTTACCCTTGTTAATGAGTCTTAAACCTTCTTTGAGGAAGTTAAGGTATTTTATCATAGTTTAAGGTTTCTGACAATGTAAAGGTTCCCACTATGGTAAATACAATTCTTTTAAAATCCTCCTTCTTTCTTAATACATCAAATATAATACTAAAGAGGTTAAATAAAGTCAAAGGTGTCCTTAAATGGTGTTATGTTTACTTCATATATCTATCTAACCATGCATTGGTTTGCTTTATGTTTGTCATGCATTCCAAAGTGATTTATGTCACTTTTGGGATTAATATGAGGAGTCTTGCATAATTTTGAAAATTAAAAGCAATCCAAGAAGTGTCCTAATGTTCATGATATTAGGAGTAACTCAAAGTATTGGTTTCATTCCATAATTTGTCATTTGACTCATGTTAAAATCCAAAGAAGTAGTTCAAGATACTTATATGGACTTCAAGACGTCACTAATATACCAAGGTAAGCCTAATGTCATTCTAAGTCATAAACTATGATATAACCATACTTTCATAGAGGTAAAAAGATGGTGACAAATGTTTCTTTGTAAGTGTTGTTTTAAGGACACAATCTCATGAACAGGTCATTTAAAAATGGAGGTTTGGTCCTCAATACTAATATGGCCCAAAATACAGTGTTAAAGAATCCTAACAAAACAAAACAAACCTATAGACCTCTTATCTATATGAAATGCAATAATTCTGCATTAGAAATTATGCTTAAGAGGTTAAATATAATGTATGAATCATGTTCCATAATATGAATATGTGTCAGGATAGACAAAGAATAAATGCTAACCAAAGAGACTCACTTTGAGTCTTATATGGTCTCAAACCCTAGCCTAGTAAGGTAGATCTATTGAAGAGACACAATCCTACCTATGACAAAGCATAGGGTTTTATTGTTTGGGAGGTTAAGAGAAAATTCAAGAGGTTAACAGAAGTTTTACAAGGATATGGTAAATTCCATAAATAAGTTCCATGTTAAAATGTCACATAAACAAAGGCTAAGGGTCAAAGAAATGACATGTTCAAATGTCACACACCACATATGAGGCCAAGTTTCAAATAAATGACATTTTAAAATGTCAAACACCACATAATAACTCATAGATATGTTTAAAACCAATATTCTCACACAAAGGAAAATGGATACATAATAGATAACAAAACTTGTAATAAACAATGTTAAAGTAAGCTATATTAACAGAACATAGAATTGGTACATATAGTATAAGTTATGTGTATGTCATGTAATAATATCATATAAAATATCATGTTCATGTACACCATGTAAGATAGAAATGTTAGTAAGATATTTGATTCAAATCAAAATTTGAACAATATAAGGTTATAAAATGATTATACCAACAAACTATCTCATATAAATAAGATGCCCCTAACATGAAAATGATAATGGGTAGAGTAGAGCCAAACAAATTAATATTTAGGAATTACTATATAACTTACAAAACACTTCATATTTACCTATGAAATTATTATATGGTATATAAATAATATGTTTAGATTATATTAAACCCACCTTTAATAGTTGGTGTGGGCTTCATCCCTGAGCAAAATGGGAGGACTGAGTCTTACCCTGGCCATCAAAAGATAAAACAAGAATAACTCACTATAAAAGTAAACACAAGACCCAAAAGTGATCTAAAAATGGTAGAACCAAAAAAGACCATATGATCCCAAGAGGTACCCAACACAAATGAAGCATCAATCTCATAAGCAACTAATATGAGAGCAAACCTGAACATAGAGAGTAGAGGCCCAATAATCAAAAGATAAAACTAAATCATATGATTTTGATTAAATCAAGAACTAGAAATAAAAGACCACTACCATATTTGACTGGTGCAATAACCAGTCATTTTCAACTAGATAGAAAAATAGCCTGAATTAAAAGATCTAGAGGCCTAGGTTTAAAAAGGACCAATGATTTGAGTTTGACTAGATTGAGAACTAGCTTAGACATAAAAGGAGGTCCAGGTGTCTAAAGGACCCTACCATTCTTATCTAAACTGAGAATCACCCTGGACTAAAGGAGCATGAGGCCTAGGTCTCTAAAATGACCAGTAACCACCACAATTCATTGGTGTGGTACCCAACTAGTTTTAGATGGATTAAAAACCATCCTCAACAAAAGGAGATAGGGGCCCATCTCTCGAAAAGGACATTTAGGGTCCCCCAAGGACCAAAAAAATAATTTTAGTTGTATAAAAAAACTATCTTATATGTAAATGAAGTTCTAGGTCTCCATAATACATCCAATGTCCCCAAAGAATCTAAACCCCAAAAAAGCCACATAAAATTGAGACACATAAATTCCATAGCAAACCGAAGAATGAATTAGATATGAAACCCATGGGGACTCCAAAAATCCCCACATAAGATGAGCGACTTGAGAGGGATCCCCCATGGGATCCATGAAGTATGCCAAAATAGGGCACCTTCTGCCAAGACAATGGATCAAAAAAAAATGATATGTCAAATTTCCATCTAAATGAATTTAGAAAAGCACAACTTAAAAGAGATTAAAACCTTATATTAAGTATCTCAGCCCCAATATCCTACCAAACAACAAGTACGAATCATATAGAAATAAAATTTATTGTCTCAAATAAAGTGCTTCCCATGTTGGGGTCACCTTCCAATTTGAAAATGAGAACCATACCATAATAATGCCCTGGTCCACCCAAGTCCTTAACAAATCCAAACTTAAAAGAACAAATAGAACCTGGGGTATCTTTGGCCACCCTAAAAATTGAACAAAATAAGAACTTACAGTCACTGTGCTAGAATACATGACATCTAGTGTCTTTAAAAAAGGTTGATCTTGTAATCATACCTTGGATAATCTCTAACAATAATAATTTTTTTTAAATGTTCCATAACACAAAGGATATTCCCAATAAGGCCACATTCTAGTGAGGATCTCAAAAAGGGTCGACCCTAGTGGTCAGATAAAATAGACTATAGTCTTTGAGGCCATGACCCATTATTCAATCCATAATGGATACACCATTCAAGGATATGAGAAACTACTCAAGAGCCTCTAATAAGGTGAGGATAACTAGTCTTTGAGCCTAGTCTCATTCTTAATAATTTTAGAAATGTTTCCAACTTTCTAGGTAGGGGATTGCCTTAGGAAATAGATAAATCTAGATGGAAACCATTTGAATATAGAGGAAAGATTCCCATAAACTCCTCGTATCTTTAATATTTCAAAAATTTCTCCCTTATAGTCAAGGATACACATAGATCCCTTTAACATGAGCCAAGGAATCAAAGGGTCGATCCCTCTTCGACCTAAAAAAAATAGAGCTATAATGCATATCTAAAACCAACATTTTATAGACCTTCCAACACCATTAAGAACCAAGGATAAATGTTCCTAGTAATAGGTAGCACCAAATTTTCCTTCTCTTGATCATAGAGAAGCTAGACAATAACATTGGGAATATCTGAAGTGTCCTCATCATCCTCATCACCCTCCTATAACTTCACATAGTTTTAATTCACACCTCTACTCCCTTCCTTTATCATGCCCAACATCTCCATGTGTTCAGCTGACCTAATTGTATATAAATAATATGTTATTTATTAATCATTAGATAAATAACATATTGAAAAGATGAAAATTATATTGGAAATCATGTTTAGGTCATGATTTTGTATTTCTTTCTATTTTGTTTTTTTTTGTATTTTGACACTATTTAAAAAAAAACAAGCTTGAAAATGAAATGAATCAAGGTGTCATACTCATAAGAATACAAAGGAGATATAAATAGCTTGCAACACATGTCTATGAAATCAATGTACTTGGAGACATTTAAAAATTGAAACCTGATCAAGATGCCTCATTGTGATATTGGGAAGCATGCAGTAAAAGCAAGATTATGTAGGATGATTATTTTCTAATATTTCATGTTTTCAATATGGTTTGAAAAAGAGTATATTTTATATGAGCGTCGATGTTTTTCATACTAAAATTTACTAACATAACTAAAAATTTGTAGTTTTAAAGATATATATTTTTCAAAAATGTAATTCATGGGAATGTATTTGCAAAGGATAGTAATGCCTAGTTAGGAAAATAGCAGTGGGTGATTCTATTAGTTTGGTGGTTTTGTTTTGGATGAGCATTGAGTTTATGTTATTTCAAATTTTAATGACAAAGAGGAACATGGCATGTTTGAGAAAAAAAATGACTTGTTTTAAACTAATTAGATATTGGAGTTGACAATATGAGGCCCAAAAGGCTGAAAAATTCAATAAAATCTGTGGACATAGAATAAGGTATCGGGTGATCACAAGTGAAATAAAAAAAGAAGAATAAGATAAAACAAGATAAAAGCTATGTACAATCATATTTTTATGCTTTTAGTTTTAATATAATATTTTTGGGATTTTTGAGAAAAGTGAAATATATCTAATGATCTCATCAATATTGGCATAAATTCATTTGGTGATGATTAGTAAATGTCCTAGATTAGTTGAGAAAAATATATCTAGTGTGCCAATCTCAAAATTAAAATGTATACCAAATTTAGTAATGAAGCTATGTGAAAGACCATGTATTTGATCTTGACTAGGATATATGAACCTTGAGAAGGAGCTGTGTGAATTACCATACATACATACGTGTAGGCATGGACACGTGCGTGCATACACACAGACACACAAACACACACACACACACACACACACACACACACACACACACACACACACACACACACACACACACACACACACACACACACACACACACACACACACACACACACACACACACACACACACACACACACACACACACACACACCCCTATACATATCCATCTCAGGGCATAGTGAAAGAATGTGTGATTATTTCAAAGTACCACTTGCACTATGTCCTAAGATGGATGTATGTGTGTGTGTGTGTGTGTGTGTGTGTGTGTGTGTGTGTGTGTGTGTGTGTGTGTGTGTGTGTGTGTGTGTGTGTGTGTGTGTGTGTGTGTGTGTGTGTGTGTGTGTGTGTGTGTGTGTGTGTGTGTGTGTATGATTCACATTTTTTTATTTTTTTTATTTTTAACGTTTTTTAAGTTTTGATTACAATCCTTTTAATTAGATGTCAAAACATGAT
This sequence comes from Torreya grandis, assembly GCA_037957365.1. Taxonomy (NCBI): domain Eukaryota; kingdom Viridiplantae; phylum Streptophyta; class Pinopsida; order Cupressales; family Taxaceae; genus Torreya; species Torreya grandis. Next base: position 525,704 of record JARHVA010008079.1, read on the forward strand.
TTTCTTATGATTATACTAATTATTGAACTATGATGGTGGATGGAGATGAGGAGGTAGTATGGAATATATAGTTTTCTCATATGTTATCCCTAATATAGAAATATTTTTATTGAAATAAATTTATTTCAATCATATGTGAACCATATAAGGTACATCATAATTATTTTTCAACCACAGGCATCCCAAAATAATATAAAAAATACTATTTTAAAGTTTAAAAAAAAAGGAGTGGATAATATAACATTTCCCATTTTAAGAGGTAAGACAATGTGGTCCAAAGTTTCTTTTCGCTTACCAATGAAAGTCCTAAAAACATTAGTAGGTGATTATATTTCATTTTGTGTTTATCTTTATGAATGAAGAAATGTAATTATGCATGTATTTTCCTCTTGATACTTTATAAATTAGTAAAATATGAATAGATTGTTAGGCAATGAGAACTATTATTCACAAAGCATGAAAATTTAAATCATTATCAACTATTTCATTTTCATTAGAACTAATCATAGGTCTTGGTGTAATATTTAAATTTATTATACCAATAATACCATCCAAAGGGTGATCTTATGATGTAGGAGGTGGGTAATCAATTTATGTATGATACACATTCGAAGTGTCCTTGTTTGTATCATGCTTAGAAATGGATTAGTGAAAAATGTTATAATTAGCATTACCATTTTGTGGAGGTTATATCTCCTCTATAGGGTCATCTACCTCAACAAAATTATTAAAAAATATATCCTAAATTCAATTTTAAAACTTGAAACACTTATTTTGAGAATGACCATTGCATCAATGATAATCACAAAATGCATCATTATCAAAGAATAGTTATCTTTTATATTCTTGTAAACTTAATGTGGAGGAGACAAAGTGATTAAGTGACATTCAATCAAATTTTGTATCAATTTTTAATGTGGTTGTGTAATCTAGAAAATGTCATTCATTTTTTTATTTGATAAAACAAAATTTATTTATAGGTTAAATAAATAACTCATTGACTTATATATTTGGTTATGATTTAGTATCTTGTGCCTTGGGTTTGTAAACTGGTTTAATTTGAATTTTATTTAGCCATAGTGGTGCATATGTTTATTTAATATTTTTCAAAAGAATAAGTTTGATTTCTATATCTATTATAGATGAAAAATATCTTCAAATGACTTAAACTTCTTAAAGACAACTGAATCATGCAAGGGTGTAATAAAACTCTATTTGAGAATATTTTATAGTTTAATTTTTGCTAGTACATTAGTAATTTATCCAACATAGTCTTGTAACAAAGCATGTAGTCATTTATAGGTTCAATAATTGTTTGTTTTAGCTTAGAAATTCGGGCATATGAAAGTTTTACAACAATCCTGATAATAAAATGCTTGAGAAAATAAAATTTCTAAAGGATTTAATACTTTCATAAATTGAATAGGTAAATCATAAAACCAATGTATAACCTAGTCTCTTAAGCTCCTTGGAAAGAGTTTAGTTATAGTTAAGCACTAAATTCATAATATAAATATGATATAAAAAAATATATTAGATGTTGTTTAGGATCTTCTTTACACTCATATAAAGGAAACTCAGAATCTAAAAATATGGTTGGTAAAGGAGAGGATGTAATATCATGTGCTAAAGTGTTATGGATTAAATCATGGGAATACAATGATCGACTACATTTTGGGATAGCTTGCTCTAGTTGAAATTTCTTAGATTGAAAAAATGGAACTACTTAAATGGGGTATTATGTAATAGACAAGGTATGTGATGTAGTATGTGTAATTATCAAAGGATTGAAATAGATTATTTGGTTAGGCACGGGCATATAAATATATGGTATGGTATGTGTTCCTCTAAACTTAAATATATGGATTGGGTAGTAGTATCACAACTAGTAGTAGCTAAACCTATGGAATGCATGCAAATGAGTTGATCAACACAACCATTTAGTTTTTGAAATGTTTTTATATTTACATATTTTTAATGTTCTTTTCATGCTACAAATAATAAATACTCAATTTCCTCTAGATGGGAAACAAGGTAATAGCTAAAATATTTTTCATTTATATTATCAAAATAAATTTCTTGAGAATCTTTAGATTCATTGGTTTAATCCCTTTCCATAGCATAATGGTAACACATGAAATATGTAATAAACTAAACATAAATTTAAAACTACATAAGGTTGGAAACGTAAATGAAACCTAGGGTTAGACAAGGTTAAATCAATTTTGGGGTCACAAAATAATTTATTAAAGGTTTAATTAAAATAAAAATATCATCCCTAATTAGATAAATTAAATTGAATAAATTAGGGAATTTAAAGTACACTAACTAATAAGAAACTAAAAGAAATATATTGGAATTGTCAAGATAGAATGAATGCAAAAAACACTTATATATAGAAAACACACACACACACACACACACACACACACACACACACACACACACACACACACACACACACACACACACACACAAACATGAAATACATGCATGCACGCACACACACACATGCACACATGCATGAACACACATACACACAAAAAACTTTTTGATGATTTCATCTAATTATATTAACTAGAAAAATATAAAAATTGTGATGAATATGAAAACTAAGAATCCTACCAGAATATGATAATCATATTCTGTAAGGAAAAGAGTGTCAATTAGGGTTAAAAATGATCTAGGACTATTTCCTTTTCTATCAGTTATCTCATTTTTTAGGATGTTATAAAGTAGGGAACAATCTTATGTGACAATGTAAACTATACATGTTTGTGATAAATTTATCTTTCATGATGTGTATGAGACTGAGAAATATATTCTTGAAGCTCAAAAACTTAGCCTATGCCACAAGGAAATAATTGAGTGTGAGAGAATAAAAATATGTGAGTGAGTGTGTTTATGCTCAACTACCCCCTTTTCCTAGAATGGGGACCCTCCTTTCTTAAATTTTCCAAAATGTCCAAGATGTTGAGCTTGTTAACTCATTTAACTTCATAGAGAATTAATTTAATAATTCCTAAAAATATTTGGTCAATTTTTCATTTTTATAATACTAATTAGGACATTTAGAAACATCTAAAATATTGTAATTTTTCTTCAAGTTTTCATTTACATAATGAATAGTTAACCTTCAATGATTTGAAATGAGTAGACAAACTTTCACCAAAGGAGTTCCATATGGTTCCCAACTAGTATGAATGCAATAAGCTTAACCTAATATTACTAGACTAACCTTATAATTTTTTTAAAGCATTTAATTTCAAAGTTTTCTTTAAACTATGTTTAGTTTTCTTATGATGGGCATTTGATTTTTTTTCAAGTCTATCTTATTTTCTCGATTGACCTTGTAAGACATCAAAGTTAAAGTAGTAGTTCATGATGCTTTAGGAGATGTCAAACTAAATATAATGACCTAAAGAGGATAGGTTTTCACCTCACCAAACTTAATAACACCTTAATAATTCATCACCCCATGTAGGAAACTTGAAATAAATCCATGAAGCCCACACACCACATGGCATCATCTAGAGAGCTCGAAAAGAAGTTATCCCTTAGAATTCAAATCCAAAGATACATGTCAAGATCTTATCTACTCTGAGTAAACCCCTATAATATAAGCTACCACATATCCTCCATACATCCTACCATAATAAATAAGCCTACAAGATGCCACTACATGTCTCCATAGTAACCAATCAGACTTGGGAGGTCTTTTGAAATGATGTGTATTCCCTTTGCATCCATCGAAGATTGATGCATGTCCACATAATGTCATATCTGATCTAGAATTCATGATGGATTGGAAGGAAAACATGTGGATTTACTTGATCCATCTAATCTAGGATCAATGGTATACAGATGTCCAAGGACCCTTTTGAGAGTGACAAGTGGTTAAAGGATGGACAAAAACCCGTGAGAAAGATGTGTGTCCCCTTTGGACCCACATGATGGTGACATATGTCATACACATGTTGCTTATATTTTAAAATCCATTAGAATATCTCCAAAGGCCCATCAAAGTGATTTGTGTCTACTAAGGACACACATGATGATGCTACGTATCATTCTCATGAAGTTGTAATTTGAGATCAATAGGGTTACCTTCATGAGTGATGTGTGTAAGCACCTGAGCCACATAATTAATGCAAAGTTACTAAAAACTATCCAAAAACCTTTCAAAGGTGATACCAAGTAAATTTAAATTCCAAGAGCCCTCTAAGAGATCTACTTGTCAAAGCAAGCTGTGATGCCCCATGAGAAAGCTACCTGGCAAAGCAAAAACTTTATTTTCCTATGAAATTGATACATGGCACTCTCACAACAAACTAAAGCTAAAATGCCCCATCTAAGAGATCTTAAAGAATATAAGGATGCCACATGGTAGGGTAAGAATGAACCATCACACTAAGTTGTATCATGAGAGCTTGATAGCAATCAGAAGGTACCACATGTCTAGATTTAAAATAATTGAGGGGCCTAGTCATCTTCAAGCCTCGTGAGTGCCTAAATGGATCCAAGGTGGCATGCTATGTGTCAAAAGGTGGTGTTTTTTATATTTAAAGATAAAATTGATGGAAAATCAAGAGTAGGTCAGTGCTAAATTTAAATTATAAAGCAATTAAATTCCAAAATCAATAGTTCAAAAATATGCAAAGGTGATAAGCTCAACATTAATACAACACAAACCATATTTACTATCAAACCTTACATTAATAAAATAAAATTTCAAAATTATATAAAACATGACTATTAATACCTAAATTTCCATTTGAAACTCTAAGCATTTTTTCTCCCTGTTATATGTGCTTTTAAAGTTCAACAAATCTTGAGCCACTTACAAATTTATACCCCAACCGCTAATGTTGCAGCATGATAATTATAGAAAAGTACAAGATGATGTAATTTTCTATCTAGTATATTACAAAACTGGTATAGTTAGGACCTTTCACTCTAGGTAAGAGTGTTGTATTTGGGAATTATGATTTTCTATTTCAATATAATAATTTAGTTGTGCTTAAAGACATAAAGTTCATCCATAAGGCCATAAACTTGGGAGATATGCATTATAAAAGTGTATATTACAATGTTGAAGCAGATAGGGATCTTGATGATTCTGAGACCATGCCCCATATTATTTGACTCAATTTAGACATCCTTGCAATCTAAGTTGTTAGCCTCTATAAGGCCACAACAAAGACATAGGTCATGCCATGTGTTGACCTAGTCTATGGTAATTTTTGGAGGTTAAAATGTGAGGATCGGTTGCTCAAATCCATAAAACAAGGGATCCTTATTTCTTTCATCATATGGCCCAGTTTTGAAAAATACTATGACCTACCTTTTCCATAGGTGGAATACAACTAGAGCATCATTGAAAATTGGTATAAGGTACACTCTCTAGACAAAGTCCTGACATCATGTGTAATTGACGTAAATGGAGTTGTATTCATGAATAAACAAGGGGACCTACCCATCCAAAAATTCAATAAATGATTAAATATTGGTTTGGACTTACTAAAAAAATTATTTTGTAACTCATATATTAGCTATGTAGACATAAGGACTATTTTTCTCTTACAGATAACCCTGGAGGATCAATATATTCCCCCACTTGGGGATATTATTAGTAACAATCTAATCACTTCTATGAATTAAAATTGCAATAATGGTGCCCCATTATTCATGATGAGATATTTAATGGATACAATATACACAACTATGCAATTATGTCAAAATTCACGATCCCCTGAGTGGGAAAAATTGAGTCGTAGTCATTCCCCATAATGCACATTCACTACATCAAGCACAATATCAAGATAATTATAGAAAACTTCTACTTGGTGGCTTATAAATCTATCACCGAGTGTAATATTCCTAAAGTCACTTTGGAGGTTTGACAAACATTGATAGAAATGGGTAGCTTTTGGCTTTACCTAGATTACACAATCGTCTAGATGAAGGAGTAATGGTATCACCCCTTAGGCTGCTAAATTATGTACCCAAAAAATTGGTCAAGGAAGTTATGACCTATCAACTACTCGATGGAGTTGATGGTATCTTCAAGAATAAAAAGAGGACAGTCTCCCACAATATTTCTTACAAACTCATGAGGACTAAGATAATGAAATGGTAAAACATTATGGTAGATGCAAGGCATAGAGACTCGTATCTACTGCATAAGGATGGTATTAGGGCATGGGACCCAAACAATGTCATTATCAAACCCTTGATCAAATTTAAAAAGGGTGTAAACCTATAATATAATCACTAATAAGAGGTGTATGAGTGGATATACCTAGATGCAATAAATGATGGGGTAGTCCTCAGTAATGCTATGAAGAAAAAATAGAGTTGGAAATGAGGCTTGATAATAATAATAATAAAAAGGACATTATAAGGCCTCAACCACCACCAACCCCCAAAATCATGTTTGATGTAGACTATGAGGCTAAATAAGAGGAAGAAGAAGATGAGAAAAATCCTCTTAATAGGATTAGGCCTTGCAAACCTCCACTTGTTTTCACTTCAAAGAGTCAAGGCATACCTCCTAGCTCTAATCAAGGAGAACCAAGTAGCCAATATGACCTCTCCCAAGGATATACATTTATATCTATATCTATTATGAGATATTCCATAGAGAGCTTGAGTCATCCTAATCTTGATGTCATTGATCTTGAGGAACTATAAAAAGATATTGAGCTTTTAATGGAAAAGTTACAAGCACTATCAGGGAGAAATATAGAAAAGGTTTAAAAGGGGAAGAAGTATCCTAAGCCTATTACGAGAGGGCTAGTTCCTCCCCCATCGAATCCCTAAACTCCCACTATAAGTATTTCACCATTAACTCCTTTCTTAATTGTTAGGATATTTATATTTGCTCCTGCTTCTATTTCTACTCCAACTCCCATATTTGCATCCCATACCTTTGCTTCTTTTTGGGGCACCAGTCCCTAATTCATATCCCATGCCACTACCAATATTTTATATTCATCATCTCCCCAAACAACTAGTCATAGCCAAGATTTGGGTTCTATACCTTCCCAAGTACCCATTACTAATTCATCACTCACCCTTAGCTCCCTTGCATCCACTAAGCCATTAAAAACCATTTTAAAGCCATTCACTAGGCAAAGGCCACTTAATCTCACCATAGTTGGTAAGGTAAGTGTGCCTTAAAAGTTTCCTTCATTTTTACTCAATGTGGGCCCTTCCAAGACTCTATTTGACCCACTTGGGAAATTAGACCCTAGAAATTTGTTCATCCCTACTATAGCCTTGGATTTATCCTCGACTTAGGTACTCCCATTGAAGCTACCTCCCACACAACCACTATCTACAGTAGCCCCAAATTGGATGAGGTATATCATAAAAATTTAAAGGTAGGAAAGGCCTTAGATGGTACTATTAGCACTTCAAATTGGGATGAGGTTTAACCCCATCAAAGGCACTTTGAATAGGTTAGTGAGAAGACAAGTTGAACAACCATAGACAAGCTTAGTTCTAGTTTATGAGAATGAAAAGTCCATCTTCTTCTTAACCAAAAAGAGGAAATCTAACCCTAGAGAGGTAAAAGAGTATACATAGGACCTAAGGTTCATAGTGTAATCAAATACAAATTCTATTATTGCCTTGATTAAGGGGATGCAACAAGAATTAAAAAGGCTAAAAAAGTAGGCATTTCCAATAGTTCTAGATGGTACTATATTTCAGATAATAAATACTATGGTGAATTTATTCAACCTCTATAAGGTGATGAAGAAGAGGTAGGAATATGGGATCAAGTATTATAAGGTGGTCATGAAACATGACTATAATATTTCACTCTATGACACCAAGTTGGCAAACGTAGCTAGAGTTGCAAGGAACAACAAATTACCTCACCTTAAAGTTTTTCCACTTGAGGAAATTATTCCTGCATATAATATACTAATGAATAGGAAGAGGATTTTGAAGGGATGTCTAGTGTATATAAATGATGCAAATACATCCTATAAGAAAATTGAATTCAATATTCCCTTGCTGATGAAGGACACCATGATCACTAGGGTGACAAAACCTGATGGCTCCTTCATGGATGATCAAGAGTTTAGAGTGTAGATGAAGGTTTTTGTTACTTAATTTTAGTATGATGTATCCAATTCAAAGACTAATATAGATGTGATAAATATTATTTCATTTTATAATCAAAGGTTGGAAAAGGTAGAGGCAATTGAGGAGGCACTAAGGTCAATACTAGCAAAATATGGTTAGATCATCTAGGAGATACCTAGGTTATTTTGGCCCATGATCTTAGATTTTTCTTAGATTGAAAAAGATTACCAAGCATGTGTAGAGGAATGGACCAATTAAAAAGTGGAAAATAATCTAAGACAATAATAACAAGTACAAGCTAGTTAAAAACCATCTGTAGGAGCTTAGAATATTCTATTTTTCTTTGTAAATTCAAATGTAAAATATTCCATTGTAATGTGGCATTTTAATCCAGTTGCCTATATTTGAGAACCTTTTATGGGGCCACTTAAACTTGTCTTAGTAATTTTAAAGCCTATAATTAGGTATGTTTCATTTATTTGTAAATAAACAAATAGTTGTGAAAATAGTTGTTACTAGAATTAATGCAAAGAGCCAAAGAATTTGATAGTTTGTCTGTAGTGTTCTTTTTTGTGTGTGTTTTATGATTTTTGAATTCTCACACTTCTTGATGGATGAAAGTTTCTTTAAAAAATCAATTTGTAAATTAAATTTCATATATACATCTATTAGTTTGAGGTTAATGCTAGGCTAACAAATTTTTAGTATGCTTTATTCATTCCCTTCTCATTTACAACTTAATATACTATGCAATTCATTGTGAGTGAAAATTTTTATGCAAAGTATGTTTTTAGACATAAGAATTTCCTTTCCTATAAAGCTTTAGGTACATTTATTTAAATTTAAGCATTATGCTAGGGTTGGTAGATGTTGGTTTTATGTTTTTTTCCTTAAAATTTAGCATAATTGATGGTTTCAATCATGTTAAGCAAATCTTCTTTTCTGCCCTACCCTGCTCACTCTTGGATTCACCCATTACTCACTCTAGTTTATTTAATTCTATAAATATCTATTATTTTTTTATATTTTAGGAAATAATTAGAAAATATTGAAATAATTCACAAAGATTAGCAAGTAGTGTCACTACATAACATCTGGTGACATACGGATCACAATATGTACATCAATAGCAAGGGAAGAGCTAGTGATAGAAGGAGGGCCCTTATGCAATTACTTTCATGCATCTTTGTAGAATTATAGTGTGTTTCATTAAATATATGCATATATTTTTTCAAAATATGAAAATATTAGTAGGTAACAATAAATATCTACATTATTTACATGAATGTTTTCATCCCATGTAGGAAATTTGTGTTCTTTAAAGGATTTCATCAAAAACAGTGTTCATTCATAGAAATATGATAAATAATCTAGATATTTGTCTAAATTTGTGTATAGATAGATGAAATACCATGTTTTTTAATCATATTCAAGGTTGTTTTAATCATCTTAGCAAAGTTTCACATAAATTTGGTAAAGAATATTTGTATTTGTAAGAATTTGTGTAAAGGTCAAGCTTTGAGACCCCATTTGTGTTATATCTATAGACCCCATTTTTGTTATATCTAGGAATTTAGGATATAAGTACTTTAATTCAATTAAAATTTAGTGAATCTTTGCATAGCTTAGTGCCAAAGAATGTTTTAAGGTGCTTAAACTCTCTTTAATTTTTGAATTAGACATAAAAGTGCTTTAAATACTGGTTTAACATTGACCTTTATAGATTAACATGGAAGACTAATACTATCTATTCAAGGATTGAGAAATATGAGGTTTCAATCAGGACAAAGCTACTTGATCTAAAACTTTTGTATGAATGACTACCCAATATTTTTAATATTTGTCACTTGGGAGGTCATATTTATATATCCTTTACTCTTAGTACCAATTCTACATCCTATAGTTTCCTAGGATTTGAACTAGGTCCTGATATGAGCCTATGAACTCTTTACCATCCTTAGACACCCATAATAAGGTAAGAGCAAACATATGTAGACATAGGAAGTCTAGGACCCATCCAAATTTTACATCTAACCAAAATTTACAACCTCTTGTGCTAATCATGGCATGCTTAGTTGTCTCATCCATGCCTAAGAATCTAAAAAATTACCTACCTCTCTTTACTCCTATTATTGGAGTGACTGCTAAAGAGCACATGAAATCATTTAAGGCATATTTGAGGCTTCTCAATGTAATCCAAGAGGACATGTCCTATCATCTTTTTCCCTTTACCTTTAGTGATATAGCTTATGATTGGTTCTTTAACTTACCCAAATATTCCATCAAGGGCTGGGGTTAGTTTAATGATACCTTTATTTCCCAATTTTAAGGGTAGCTAGTCTAGGAGTTATATGCCAACAGTCTACCACCCTCAAAAGGTACCCAAAAAAAACCAATTAGAATATTCAGTGTTAGGTTTAAAAAGATGTATACCCTAACATATCCACGTTATAAGATATTAGATAGTTTAGCCTTAGAGATATACAAGAATTTTTTGGACCCAATGATAGCTGTCTTCTTGAAGAGATCCATAGAAATTGACACATTGCCTTTAGCCTATGCTAAACCCATCGATATTAATGATCAAATGTACCTACAAGGGAACTCTTATTTTGTAATTCCAAAATATGATCCAATTATACCTACTCTATATGTCATTCCAAACAAGAATCAAAACCAACCTAAATTAAATCAACTACCAGTAATAAACCATCTACCATTAATTTATGTCACACCCAACCAACAGCTAGGACTCTTTAACTAAGCAAATGTCAAGGCACATTCCAAAACTAATCAAGAAATGGTGAATATTAATTACACAAATTTCCAAGTTACAACCAAAAATAATAACCTAGATCCTCCAAATGAAGAGTTAGACTCAATACAAAGAACTATCCAAAAACTCGCTAATGATTTCTTGGGTCTCAAGAAATAGATGGGAAATACTAGTGAGAGTTCCAATAAAAATTAAAATTTCCAAAGGTATAACAAATCTTTCAATAGGTCTAATAGTAATAGTTATCCCCCTTTTAAGTAAATTTCTTGATATTAACATATGTAAGATGGCCTTTCCTAATTGGTACCAAGTGTGCAATACAACTAAACATACAAAGCTAGACTATGTCAAGTTCTACCTTGCATTTAAAGTTATCTAAAGTTAAATTGAGGGATTAAACATGAATCCCACTAATCAAAATAATGCTAAAGGATATGATAACTCCAATGATTCTTCTATAACACTTGAATCGGTCCTCATGGTTGAGAATTATGAATTTCCCAACCAAGAAGAGAATGAACTTGAAGATAGTGTCGAGGAGGTGCATGCTTTCTAGTAGTACCATCAAAGAATCTATGTCTTGAGAAGCAAGGTTATAACCCACCCTTGACAATGACCATGCCACTAGTAAACTAGATACACTTCTTGATGGTAGGATAGACAATAATACTCCATACCCCAAAGGTAAAGAGAGTCAGTCGATAATAAAGGATCCCTACATGACATCAAAAGGTGGATATAATATAGTGGAAGACATGAAGAAGAATAAGGAAAATTTAACATTTCAAGATCTCACACAAATTATTGAATAACATGATTTGCTATTGAAATCCTTGATTGAAAATCCTCGATCAAGCAAGACTAAACAAGCTCATGTCAATGTGGTAATGCACAAGAGTAAACATGAGGTTCCACCATTCCTATTAAATATTATATTTTTTGGTAAGAATATCCATAATTATTTACCTAATTCTAGTGCTTCAGATAATATTATGCCTCTAGATATTTTTGAAAAACTAGGATTAAACCTAGTCAAATCTAAGAAGGTGGTGGTGTAGTTGGATAAGTCAAGAGTGATGGTAATAGGTGAATTGTTGAACATCCACATATAACTAGCTCATGAGCTTCAAATATAGTAGTTCATCGACATTCAGGTCATTGATATACCTAAAGCCTATGGATTGATACTTAGTCATGACTAGGCTAAATCCTTGAATGGATATATGTCCACAGATTATTTTCATATGTAGCTACTTTGGTTAGGGATCCATAATTATATTAGGATTGATTGGGAACCCAAGATAAAATACATGATCATAAAATACGATGCCAAGAATGAGAAGGTAAACTACCAATCCTTTGACTTAGGTGTTTATACTCTAGAAACCACTGATATTATTGCAGGTAATAGGATCAAAAAGGGACCAAAAAAAGGTCCTTAGACATTGTACTTTGATGGTGCACTAGCCAAACAAGGTTTAGGCATAGGAATAATTCTAACAAATCTTGAAGGTAAAGAATATCTAGTTTAATATGTATTATAGTTCTCTTTCACTAAAAATTTAACATAATATGAAGATCTTATTTTAGGATTTCAATTTTCAATTAAACATAAGGTTAAAGAACTACTAGTCTATGGTGATTTTGAGTTAGTGGTTAATCAAGTTAGATTCAAATATCAATGCAAACTTTATTGTTTCAAAAGGTATAAATTTAGACCCCATGATTTAATTAAGTACTTTGACTGATTCAAAATTATTTCCTTGCCCATAGAATAGACCCAGCTGGTAGATACTCTAGCATCAGTGGTAGTAAACTTCATGCCTCTAGATGCTTTGAACTTGTAAAAATTCATTGTGGAGATAATTTCATGCTCCTTTGTACTAGACAACATCATTCAATTCTAGGTTTTTGATGGTGACTAGTAAATAATTGACTTCTTTTTCAATGCTACCATGTTCAAATCTCATATCATTGATGAATAAGATGACTAGGTTTAGAGATGTCATCATTTAGTCCTATTATGACCTCAGAATCTTTGATAGTAGTGTGATTACTCACACTATTCCATTGAAATAAGTTTGTAAACCTTTTAGATAAAGACAAAATAATAAATCTAGTGTTGGAACCACTGATTTACAAACAAGTGAAGAAATTACTCGATGCAGGGATAATCTTTCCTATACGACACTTGACATGGGTTGCCAATCTTGTGCTAGTCTGGAATAAAAATGGAGACATCATAATTTGTGTTGATTTTTGTAATTTGAATACATATTTTGAGAAGGATAATTACCCTTTGCCATATTTTGATGAAGTCATATAGTTGGTAAGTGAATTTGGAATGATGTCATTCTATGATGGATTTTCAAACTACAACCAAGTCCTGATAAACAAGAGGAATAGAATGAAGACAACCTTCACCATTAAATGATGAATGTTTGCCTACAAATGAATGTCATTCAGACTAATCAATGTAGGATAAACTTTTCATCAAGTGATGGACTATGCATTACATGGATTAATAGGTAAATACATTATTATTTACATGGAAGATCTAATTTTTTTTTCTAAAAATAGGAGAGATCACATGATGCATTTGGAACAAGTGCTAGAAAAGTGTAGAAGGTATGGCATTTCCTTAAACCCTAAGAAAATCATATTCTATGTGATTGAGAGTAAAATCTTAAGACATATGATCACCCAATAAGTTATTACCATCAGCCCTAATAGGATCAATGCGATTTCAAAACTAGAAGTTCCCAATGACAAAAAATAGTTAAAATCTTTATTTGGTAAAATCAACTTCATAATAAAGTTTATCTCTAGTTTTTAAGAGATTATGAGACCACTCAACACCATGCTAAAGAAATATTCCATGATATAATTAATGGTGGAATCAAATAAGGCCATTCAAGACATCAAAGATGTTATTATTCAAGATCCTATTCTAAGAAGTCTTAAATTTAGTAAAGATTTCTATCTATACTATTTTGCTTCTGATCATACTATTGTAGCTATCTTAACAGAGAAGGAGGATGAGAAAGAGAACACCATAGACTTGATGAGCACTAATTCGAAGAATATTAAGTTGAATTATCATATTTTGGATAAGTCAACATACATACTAGTAAAGGCTATCAAGAAGTTGAGACACTACATTTTGAGGAACAAGACCTATGCTGTAGTATCTAATCCAACTATCAAGTTAATGTTAGGATAGAACAAACTTTAGGAAAGAAGAGAGAAGTGGATGAATAAACTTCAATAATATGACTTAAAAATAAAATCTGATAAGTTAGTAAGGGGGCAAGGTCTAATCCAACTCATTGAAAACACTAATCCTTGCATTGATGTTTTGCAGGTCAAAGCAAGTCAACTACCTGATGGAAATTGGTATGTGGACGTCATTTATTACTTACTGAATGTATTCTATCCCTCACAAATTAAAATAGAACATAAAAGGGACTTTATACTAAGATCATCCCACTTTATGATAAAAAAGGATTCATCTATAGAAAAACTATGAAGGGATTTATCTAAGGCATGTTTCTAGAGATGAAGCCACCAAGATCATAGACAACTTCCATGATAGATTGGGAAATGGTCACCCTTTAGGGTACACTTATTACATAATACATTAGGGACTGGCTATTATTGGTTAACCATACTCAAGTATCCACATACTCATGTCCAAACATGCCACCAATGTCAATTGTTTGATCAAAGAGAAGTAAAGGCAACCATGCCTTTACAATGAGTAATTGAAGTGAAGCCATTTTTAAAATGGGGCCTCAACTTCATAGTAGTAATCAATCCAAACTCCTTGATGGGACATAGATTCTTACTTATTTCCATGGATTATTGTACAAGGTGGACTAATGTAATGGCCACCAAAAACAACATAACAATAGGTATCATCAAGTTTATAGAAGAAAGCATTATCAATTGGTTTGGTAAATCCTTATCTCTGGTATGTGAAAATGGACTTACCTTTGCATCATATGAATTCACTTAGGTGCATATGATAACTAGATAGTCATCAAATCTAACTCAAACTACTATCCCCATGGTAATGGAGTTGTAGAATCCACTAACAAAAACTTGCTGAACACCATTAAGAAGTCTACAAAAAATAAACTAAGAGAATGGTAGTCCCTATATAAATATGCTCTATGGATAGACATAAATAGATACAAGCAGACACTCAAGACATCCCCATTTTTACTTATCTATGATCAACAACCTATATCTCCCATCACATTTAAGCTACCCATTTATGAGTTCATGGCTGAGTACATGGAAGATGATGAAAGAGTGTATTCCAGGATACTAAACATCATCCAAATGGAGGACTATAGAGATGAAGCATTGAATAACTTTATCAAACATCATGATGTTGTGAAGATATGGTTTTACAAGTGATCTAAGATTAGAATGTTTTGAATATTAGACTTAGACCTACTATGGGGCAAGGCCCATGAAAATAAAGGACAACATGACAAGTTAACTAGCCTCTAGATTGGACCATACCAAATGGCATAAATTATGGGTGAAAAATTTAGGATAAAAGATCTATAAGGGAGTGACTTAGCCTTTCTAGTCATTGGGAAATATCTAAAACATTATTTCTCTATTACTCTATCACAAATTCTAGAAAGAGAGTAAGCTTGTTTAGAGTTAGAGTAGGTAGGAGTATGTTAGTTTGCTTTCTTGATTTTTTTTTTCATTCTATGTTTTATGTTATGTGTTGTATCTTAGTATTAACTCCTCTAAATAAGAATTCATTTGCTTGATTTACATTAACCTAGTCCTAAAATGGGAAGAAGGGATTGATGATCTTAAAAAATAGTGGTCTAAAGTTTGGAATCCTCTAGCATTGTTCCAATTTAGAAAAGTTGGAAGGGGATAATCAAAAGCTAATTTCTCATGAAAATCTTAGGTTATTTTAAGGTTGTAATATAGTTTAGATCACTGATCATTTACTTGAACAAGAGTTTGAATCTGTGTGGGCCTTCACAGTGTCACTTAAAGTCACTAAATAAACTGTCTAGGTAGAACTTGCTATCTCAGATTGAATAACATCCATACTATGTCTTGACAAAAATACTTACACCTTGCTAATTTTGGTTCCTAGTCATTCTAGTTTATGAATGCATGTATAAAGAAACAAATAAAAATAAATAAAAAATATGATATGCCAATGAAGTGAAATCAGAAACTACTTCATATTCCATGAATGGTGATTTAGGTAATCTCTATTGTGGATATGGATGCTTGGCCAATAGTAGGAAAGGGATTGAAATGGAGCCAAAGGTATCTATTTTGGGGCCATAGATGCTTGTTTAAAAGCAGAGCAATGCCCAATCTATCCTTAACTTAGAAAATCATAATTTTATAAAATCTAAATAATGCTTAAGTCACTACATGTCTAATGTCTTAAAGCTTGAAAGTTATCATTTATGATCCCAATGGTAATGGTTAATGAACTTCAAAGCACATACATAGTATGATTTTATACAAGATTTAAACTCTATTTCAATCTTTTGAGTTTTCATTAGTTTTAAAAATCAATTTTGATACTAACTAGAAATCATAATGAGATGACTAATTTATGATTCATCTTTGAATATAAGATCTAGATTCTAACATTTTTTAATGTTTCCCCATATACGTTTCCATTTGTTAATGATAAACTAACCCCTATACCTAGAATGGGGACCCTCATTTCTTAAAATTTTCAAAATACCCAAGATGTCAAGTTTATTAACTCATTTAACTGCATAGAGAATTGATTTATTACTTCCTATCAATCTTTGGTCAATTATTCACTTTTACAATACTGATTAGGAAATTTAGAAAAGTTCAATACATTATCAGTTTTCTTCAAGTTTCTATTCAAACAATGAAAAATTAACCTTTGATGATTCAAAATGTGTAGACACACTTTCACTAAAGGAGTTCCTTTTAGTTCCTAACTGGCATAAATGTAATAATATTTGCCTAATATTACTAGACTAACCTTATACTTTATTTAAATATTTACTTGCAACATTTTCTTTAAATTGGTTTAGTTTACTTATGATAGGCATTTAACATTTTTTTATGTGTAACTTATCTATTGAAATCATAGGACATCAAAGTTAAAGTAGTGATTTGTGATGCTTCATATGATGTCAAATTAAAGACAACTACCTAAATAGGATAGGCATCCACCTCATCAGACCTCATGATGCCTTGATAATTCATCACCCCATGTTGGACACTTGGAACAAGTCCACAAATCCTATGAACCATTTGGCATCATCTGCAAAGCTCATGAATAAGTTATCCATTATAATTCAAATCCAAATCTACATGTTAAGATCTTAGCTCCTCCAATTAATCCCATTCAATTCAAACTACCACACATCCTCTATGCATCCCACCATAGTGAAGAATCCCATGAGATGTTACCATATGTCTTCATCAAAAAAATCCAAACCTAAGAGGTCTTCCAAAATGATCCATGTTCCCTTTAGATCTATCTTAGATCAATGCATGTTCATATCATGTTGTATCTAATCTAGAGTTTGTGAGGGAACACAAGGAAAACATGTGGAGCATGTGAGCCATCTAATCCAAGATCAATAGTATACATTTGTCTAAGTCCCCTTATAAGAGTGTCAAGTCATAGAAGTATGAACAAAAAACCATGATAAAGATGCATTTGACCTATATAATTATGACACATGTCATACCCAAGCTACATCTATTTGAAAATCCAATAAAACACCTCAACATGCCCACTGAAGTAATGTGTGTCCACTAAGGACCTTCTTGATGATGTCACTTATCATTCTCAAAAAGTTATAATCTATGATCAACATGATTTCCTCTGAAAGTGATATATCAAAGCACCTGAGCCACATGATTAATGCAAAGTTGTTGATAATTGTCCATAAGCCTTTCAAAGGTGACACCCAACAAAGGGAAGTTATGAGAGTCCTCTAAGAGATCCACCTATCAAAACAAAGTCGTGATGGCCCATGATAAATCTATTTGGTGAAGCAAAAAATCTAATTGCTCATGAAAGTGACATGTGACACTCCCACAAATAACCAAAGTTGAAAGGCCCTACCTTAGAACTTGCCACGAATAAAAGGATGCAACATGGCATGGCTTGAATGAACTATCACACTAAGTTGCATCTTGAGGGCCCAAGAGAAATCATAAGGTGCCATGTGTCTATAGTTAAGATAACAGAGTGGCCTAGTAATCTTCAAGCCCTACAAGTGCCTAGCTAGATTCAAGGTGGTATGTCACATGTCAAGAGGTGGTGATCTATAGTTTTAAAGGTAAAATTGATATAAAATCAAGAGAATATTAGTGATAAATTTGAATTATATAAAAATTAAATGGTAAAATCAATAGTTCAAAAATATGTAAAGGTGATGAGCTCCCCTAATACAACATGAACCAAAATCACTATCAAACATTGTATTAATCAAATAAATATTCAAAAGGCTACCCAATTCAACTATTTCTACCTAAATTTTAATTCAATTCACTAAGCATTTGTCCTCCCTACTATCTATTATTTTAAAGTTCAAAGAAGCTCGGGCCACTTACAAATTTTCACCCTGATGACCATTGTTAGATCTCAATAAATATAGAAAAGTATAAGAGGATGTTAGTTTTTTACCTAGTATATATCAAAAATGGCATAGGCAGAACCTTCCCCTCTGAGTAAGAGTGTTATGTTTGGGAATGATGATTTTTTATTTCAATATGGAAATTCAATTATGTTTAAAGACACAAAGTTCATCAACAAGGCCTAAAATCAAGAGACATGCATTATAGTAGCTTCTATTACAATATTGAAGCAACTAGGGATCTTGATGAGTCTAAGACTATGCCCTATACTATTCTACTCACTTCAAAAATCCTTAAAATCTAAGCTAATAGCCTCCATAAGGCTATAATAAAGCTAGAGGTCATGTCATGTACTAACTTGGTCTATTATATTTTTATGAGGTCAAAATCTTAGGATGGGTTGCTCAAATCCATAAACCAAGGGCTCCTAATTACTTTAATCATAGGGCCCAATTTTAAAAAATACTATGACCTACCTTTACCATGGGTGGAATACAACTAGAGCATCATTTAGAATTGATATAAGGTGCACTCTCTAGAAAAAGTCTTGACATCATGGGTAATTGACCTAAATGTATTTATCTTCATGAAAGACCAAGGGGATGTACCCATCCAACAATTTAGGAAAGGAGTAAGGATTGGCTTGGCCTTAGTGAATAAAATATTTGATAACTCACATATTGTCTATGTAGACATAAGGACTATTTTGTTCCTAAAAATAATCTTGGAGGATCATTAGATTCTCCCGGCTGGGGATATTATTAATGACAATCTAGCCACTACTATAAATGACACTTTCAAGAATGGTGTCCCATTCTTCATGATGAGCTATATAGTAGGTGCAATTTGTGTAACTATGCAATTAGGTCAAAATTCATGGTCCCCTAAGTGGGTATAAGTTGTGCCCCAATCATTTTCTATACTTCACATTCACCTCTTCAAAAACAATATCAAGATAATTCCAAAAAACTTCTACCTGGTGGTGTACAAATCTATTATCAAGTACAAGATGCCTAGGGTTTCTCTAGAGGTTAGATAGACACTAAGATAAATGGGTATCTTTTAGCTTTACTTGGATTACAGAATCATCTAGATGGAAGGAGTAATGGTAGCACCCCTTAGGATACCAAGGTATGTACCCATGAAATTGGCTAAGGGAGAGATGGCCTATCAACTACTACATGGAGTTGATGGCATCTTTAAAAACAAAAAAGAAGATAGTCCCCCAAAAGACTCATTACAATATTAAGAGGAATAAGATAATGAAATGATAAGACATTGTGTTGGGTTCAAGGCATAAGTACTTGCACCTACCTAAAGATGGTTTCAAGGCATGGGAACCAAATAATGTTTTTGCTAGACACCTACTCAAATTCAAGAAGGATGTAAACCTTGATTATAAGAACCAAAAAGAGGTGAATTAATGGATATAACTAGATGAAATGAATGATGAGTTAATCTTTAGGAATGTTATGAGGAAAATTATAGAGATAGAAATGAGGATTGATAAGGAGAATAAAAAAGAGGACATCATAAGGCCTGAACCGCCACTAGCCCTCGAAAGCAAGTTTGATGCAGACTACGAGGATAGACAAGAGGAAGAAGAAGATGATAATATTCCTCTTATTAGGAATAGGACCTATATAACTCCATTTGTTACCACTTCAGGTGTCCAAAGCATACCTCCTAACTCCAAGAAAATAGAACTAAGTATCAAGGAGGACCTCTCCCAAGGGCATACATTTATATCTACATCTATTTTGAGAGCTTTCATAGAGAGTTGAGTTGTCCTAATAGTGATGTTATTGATATTGAGGAACTAAAACAAGGTATTGATCTTTCAACAGAAGAGTTTCAATCAATTTCATGGAGAAATATAGAAAATATTTACAAGAGGAAGAAGTCTCCCAAGACTACCATGAGAGGGGTAGTGCCTCCTCTATCATCTTCCCAAACTCCCACTATAATTACTACACCATTGCCTCCTTTCCCAGTTGTTATTACATTTACAATAGATCTTGCTTATATTGCTTCTTCCAATCCCATGTTTTCATCCGTTATAATTTCTTATTTTGGGGGTACCATTACCCCCTTCATCTCCCATTCAACTACCAACATTATATATTCACTATGCCCCCAAAGCACTAGTGCTAGCTAGGTTATAGGTTCTAATCTTTCCTAGGTAGCCACTACTAGTGCATCACATGCCCTTGGTTCCCCTACATACACTAAGCCATTTAAACCTATTTTAAATCCATTCACCTGATAAAGGCCACTTAATCCCATCACAAATAGTAAGGTAAGCATGCCTTCAAAGTTTCCTTTATTTTTATTCAATATGGGCCCTACCAAAGAATTGTTTAACCCACTTAAGGGCAATAAGACCCAAAAAAATTGTTCATCCCTACTACATCCTTGGCTTCATCCTCTACCTAGGCATTCCCATTAAAACCACCTCACACACAACCACTATCTACAACTACCCCAAATTTGGTGAGGGATATCATACAAACAACAAGGTAGGAGAGGCCTCAAATGGTCTTCTTAGTACCTCAATTTTAGATGAGTTTTGATCCCACCATAGGCACTATGAAGAGGTTAGTGAGAGGACAATTTGAACAACCACAATCAAGCTCAGATATGGTTCATAAGAGTGAAGAATCCCTCTACACCTTGACTAGAATGAGGAGAGATAACCTTGTGTAGGTATAAGAGTATATAGAGGACCCAGTTTCCATAGTGAAATTACAAGAAGAGTATATTATTACCTTGATGAAGGGGATGTAGTAAGAATTTAAAAGGCTAAAATAATAGGCATCACCAATAATGCTAGATGGCATTATAGTTTAAATAATAAATGTTATGATTAGTGTTTTCAACCTTTATATGGTGATGAAGAATAGGTAGGAATATGGGATCAAGAAATCTAAGGTGGTCATGAAACTTGACTAGAATCTTGCACTCTATGACACCAAGTTGGTAAACTTGGCTAGAGTTGTGAAGAGTAAAAAATTCCCTAATCTCATAGTTCTACCATTTGAGGATGTTATTCCTACATAGACCATACTAATGAAATGGAGGATGATTTTTATAGGATGGTTAGATCAAATCAAGGATGCAATTAAATATTTTAAGAAAATTGAATTCAAGATTGCCTTGATGTTGAAGGATTCCATGATCACTATGGTGACCAAGACTAATGGCTCCTTCATGGATGATCAAGAGTTTAGAGAGGAAATGAAGGTTTTTATTGCTCGATTCTAGTAGGATGTATCTAGTGTAAATATTTATATAGAGGTGATAAATATTGTGTTATTTTCCAATAAAAGGTTGGAAAAGGTAGAGGCAATTGAGGAGGAACTAAGGCTAGTACTAGCAAAACATGGGAATATCATCTAGGAGATACTGGACTTGCTTCATCCCATGATCTTGGATTTTTCTCATATTGACCAAGATTAACAAGCATGTGTAGAGGTATGGACCAAAGAAAAAGTGGAAAAGAAGTTGAGATAACAAAAATAGTAACTACAAACCAATTATTAACCACATCTAGACACTTATAATATTTTATTTCACCTTATAAATTCAAATGTAAAATATTCCATTTTAATGTGGAATTATAAGCCACTTGGCTATATTTGGGCACCTTTTTTGGGGCTAATTAAACCTATCTTAAGCATTTTGAAGCCTATAAGTAGGGATATTTTCCTCATTTGTAAATTAGGAAACATTTGCTACTAGAATTAATGCAAAGAGCCAGAGAATTTAAGATTTTGTCTATACTGTTGTTTTGTGTGTGTGTGTTCTATGATTTATTGTTTCTCACACTTCTAGATGGATGATAGTTCATTTTCTGTAAATTAATTTGTAAATTACATTTCATATAATCATCTATTAGTTTAATCTTAATTCTAAGCTAACAAATTTAGAGTATACTTACTTTGTTTTCTTCTCATTTACAAGTGAATGTGTTATGAAATTCACTATGAGTGAGCAATAATATGTAAAGTGTGTTCTTAGAAATATTTATTTACTTTCCTATGAATCTTTAACTACATTTATTTAACTTTGATAATTATTCTAGGGTTGGTAGATGTTAGTTTCATGTATTTTGGCTTAAAAATTAGCAAAATTGATGCCTTTGATCACCTTAAGCAAATCTTATTTTCTACCCTACCCTGCTCATTCTTGGATTCACCCATGACTCACTCTAGTTTATTTCATGTTGTAAGTATCCATTTTTAATTTATATTTTGGGTAATAATTTACAAAGATTAAAATAATTCACAAATATTATCATGAAGTAGTATCACTGCATAACATTTGTTGTCCCTACAACAAGGTCTGATTGCAAAATTTCAAAGTGGTGACTATATCTCTAATATGTATGCTATTTTCAGTAGTAATTATATTAACAACTCAGGCCTCGAGTCTTCCAAGTCTCAAAATTGAGTTTCTTACTTTCCCCTTGTTCCCTAGTGACACAGGGAGCATAATACATACATCAATAGAGTGGAGTTATGTTACACCTTAACAACCTATTGGATTGAGCTTTACTTACATACCAATACTCCAAAGATAGATTAAATATTTATGTAGTTCTCCCACTTAAGTGTTTTGTTTAATTATGTTTCTTAGAATATAGGAATGCATTTATAATTGGATTGAATATTTAATCATGCTATGGATAGGGCTACACAAGATTAAACTAGGACATGGCTCATGATTATTTTAAGTGCATAGAAGATGATTTTGAAATAAATGGGAACCTTTTTATGTTTTGGGCTTGTGTAAATAAGCTCTTGTGATCATATTGATAACCTTTCTAAGATATTATAAATGAATGAATTCATTATGCACTTATAGTGATTAAAAGGGAGAAAGAATAGTTAGGGATCTTATAAGTATTTAGGCCAACTCTATGGATACTTTATTTTTTGAATTCTATTTCTTTGTGAACAAATAAAAAGGTAGGAAAACATGCATAATAACGTAAGGTGTTCTTCTCCTATTTTTTACTATTGTCCCTTCATGAAAACTAAATTTTTTTGAGTCTGAGTTAAGTTGTATATGCATAAAGGTGTTCTTAATAGTAAGATAATTTTGTAGGTGATAGTGGATGGCCTTATAATGAAAGTAGGTAGTTTATTATTCTTAGGATAGGTCAAATTGGAGAAATAAGTGTCATTTAAGTGCAAAATTTAATTAATGATAAAAATGATAAAATAGGCATGATAGAGTATTTGCGACCAAATTAAGTTTAATATAATGAGTTAACTATTGGATCATTATTATTCATTGTGATAAAGTGGATGGAGATTGAAGGTATATTTGAGAATCAAAAGAAGACTAATTGACCTCTAAATGTGAGGAAGCTAAAATATCATAGTTATTCAATGTGAGGATGTGGGTGAAGAGTAGACGAGTGGAAGATGGATAAAGATAACATGCAACAGGGACAAGATACCTAAGATCACAAATGGAGACTTTATGGAAGTGATTCTTAACTCTAAAAAACCTACATAGGCTTATGATAGAGAACACAACAATAGGCAACATAAGAAGTTGTTAGGTTCAAAGAGACCCATAGGAGTGTTGTATAAACATTGAAAATTTCCAACTATGATTTAGTTGTTGCACAAATGAGGAAATATGAATAACTGATAGATTTTCAAAAGTTAGGCAATTGAGCACAAAAAAATAAATTGAGGCATGGATATGTCACAAAAAGTGAGACAACCTAGGAATAAATGAGGAGATATCACTTATAGATTACCACACATGAATTAGTTCATTGCAAAGTAAAATTTAGTTGATAATGAATCACTTGAAGGGGATGAATACAAAAACATATCACTGACCATGAGGAATTCATGGTGGATGAGAATATTCTTGTCAAAGTATTATGTAGATGGTTATAGTGAAAAAAATATTCTTCATAAAGCATAGATGGGTAGAGAATGATAAGCTTATAGGATGGATGAAATATCCTCCATATTACAAGATAGGAAATAATGTCACTAGTGGAATTTAGAGCTATTATGAAGAAGGATTATAAGGATAAGTGAGATGAAACATATAGGAATAAATATACTACATAGGTTTTGAGGTGTGAAAAGAGTCATCTTGAAGGTGAAATGAACAAGTTCTTTAGAAGAAGAGGCCTTTAGGAATTGATGGAGTGAGTCTTATATATTTAGTGTTATTTTTTTATGGAAGGTGTATAATACCTTGTGAAGGTGGAGTATACATAAATAAATTTGTGTGATATTTAAAAATAAGGCTAAAGATATCTTTAAGAGATAAGGTGATGGAAGGGCAAGAAGAGGTGTCATAGTTGGAATAAAATGGTTTCTAAATTATTAAACTAAGTACTGCATCCATCAAGATAAATAAAATGGATGAGAAGACTTGAGATATATAGGAATGAACCTTTTAAACCTTGACACCAAAGTTAATAATAAAGTGTTGTCATGAAGAAAGACATGCGGTTTGAGCTATCATGGGAGAAACATAAAGGATGGAATAATCCCCATGAGTTGATAAAAGAGACTCATGAAAAGGTGTAAGATTAGGATCCAATTCATAAAGGATAAAAATCTTCTAGTGACAAAAGATATTGAATAGGCTAAGGAAGATTCATGAGTAACATAACTAAAAAAGGTTGATGCACAAATATAAAAATAGAGGCACAAGGCCAAGGAGAAACAAGTTATAATGGAGTGTAATGAGTGAAGCAAAGGTCAAAATCATTCCAAAATATCCAATGGAATATTAGGAAGGTGAAAAAGGTGTAGTAATAACTTACATAGAGATAAAAACATAAAGAAAAACCCTATATAAATATGAAGTGATCTTGTGTGCATCATAAAAATGTGTAGAAAGAAGGTATGAAAACCTTGGTTACCATAAATAAAAGGACTATTATTGAATAATAATAATAATAATAATAATAATAATAATAATAATAATAATAATAATAATAATAATAATAATAATAAATAATAATAATAATAGAAGAGGATGTTGGAGTAAATGTACATATGAATTGGTACATAATAGATATAAGAGGTGGAAGAATTTATTTTACATTAAATAAAAATGCAAAATAACACAAGGAGAGGGCAAAATTCATCCCACAACTGAAAAGGATATGACATTATTTGTCATTGACATTAATGAATATTTAATAATAATTACCCAAAGTTGATGGGAAAGTCAAAATATTTATTCTACGTGGTTAAAAGAATCATCTAAAAGAAGGAAGGGTGAAGTATAAGCTAGAGGCTGATCTGGAAGATTAATTTTTCAATGTTAATAAAGAAGGGTAGTTACTATATAAAGGGATCAAGTAAGGAGACTATAAACCTAAAACTAACTAGGAAGAGTTATTTTAGGGAATATAAGTCTAGGGGTGTGGAGTGGAGTGAATGATAGGAGGAGGAAATATATTCTTGAATGGAAGAAATAAAGAATTACATGCCATTATTGAGATCAAATAATAGTAAATATAGAAGAACAAAGGTATTGAATGAACCACACAAACATTACCCATGAGAAACATGTGGGAAATTAACACACAAGTATGTTGACATGTTGTAGAAGACATGAGAAAAAATAGGGCACATAATAGAGGAAAATAGAAGGAACAAGATGAAAGGTTTGAAGACATTTTGGTGAAAGTTGATAGTTCAAGGTGGGCACAAATCCATGAGAGATGAAGCTAAGGGAAGACCCTCAAGAGAAAAATATGGACAAATGCCCATAAAAGACTAAGGTGGTCATATGTCTAAAAGAGTCAAAAATGGTAGTCATAGTCCCATGAGGATGGAAAGAAGAGAAGAATGCATAGGGAGTGAGATTTTTGATGCACATGAGAGGATAAGTTTTAAAATCCAATTGCAGAGGTGGATGCATAAATGTGGTCATAGACCCAAAAGAGGAAGAAGGGGAATCAAGAGTGAAGGTATCATAATTAGGTGTAGGAGGACATTTTATTTACAAAATATTGTATAGAGAAGGTAGAACCGTCTAGAAATCCTGCTTATGTAACTCACTAAGTGGAAGGGAACATTGCGGCCTTGATAGTTAAACTAAAGGGTCATTTTACCACTCAAACCTACTTATAATTTGTATCTTACAATTTAATTACCTAGGGATTATGATGCAATATCATCCAAAGGATAATTTAAAATATTACATCAACCAAATATAATGTCAATTAGTCAATGAATAAACCATATTTGGTGGTGTGTGGTTGGACTATTCAACATTTTGGAATGTTAATTT
>JARHVA010008080.1:0-37500 GCA_037957365.1 Torreya grandis
AAGTTATTTGGTGTGAAAGTAGAGGGATTTTATAAGCACATGATGGTTATTTAAATTCATGTAGATGACTTACAATTTTTATTTGACATGTGTTTGAATTTTTCCTTAAAAGTTATAATTTTACAATGTATGGAAAGATAATATTGTGGCCACAATGGGTGGTTTTTATCCTAGCCATTTTACTATGAGGCCAAGCACATATTATTTTAGGTTATGTGGGATGTATACATGGTCGTGATTCTAGTTTTGAGCTATGAGGGCCCAAAGATGCAGATCTCTAATTACAAATTGAATGCTGACAACATTTCTTGTCAATGGTTCATGATGTAATTTTTTTTATAAAAATATGTATCCATATGGATTCAAAGGTCATTGTGGTGGAAACATATGTTTATCCTTAAACCATTGCTTCTCCTAAATCTCATGAGGAGGATGTGTCATTTTTATTATCATTTTAACTTTCAAGTTATCAACTATTTCACAAGAGGTGACTTTTGAACCTTCCCCTAGTTAATTAATAATTAGAATGATAATGTGGGTTATATATTGAATTATAAATCTATAATAGATACAATTATAACATGTTACCTTCATTGTTATTGTCAATAACTTTGAATAAGTATAAAAAACAATAATACAGTGTGGGAATTTCTATTTCCAAATGATGTGGCCATGTTTTAATTTAAAAATATGATAAAGTCCAATATCTATTTTTAATATAGTTATACTCCCATTAGTATGGTAAATATTTAATTGTGAACTAGTGATTAATGTGTGCTTTGAAACAAAATCATAAGAAAAAGTAATAGAATGTAAAAAATGTGTCATTATTGTTATTCTCCTTTTGATACTCTCTTGAATGAATTAGATTTGTGTTGCCTTAAAGTGATGTTAAACTTATTATCTCACACAAAAATAATGTATAGTCTTACATATTTGAAAATAATATCTAGGCCCTAACATGCCTACATTCTATTGAACATAGACTTGAATTATGTTTGATGACCTATAACTTGTAAATATTTTGAGGCATCTTACTATTCACACCAGTCAATTTTTTATTAGACTTAAAAGAGATATCGTTATATTATATTGTGTCTCTTAAATGATAATGTTACTTATGTACATAAGTTTATTATCATTCTTCATTGTTAAGGGGTAAATTTTGATCAATAGACTATTCCTTCATTTAATGTGTTTTATCTTGAATCCCTATCCATATTTTGAATATGAGTGACTTTATTATGCCCAATCAAAATTATTTCTCAAAGGTCAATAAATGATGTTTTGGTAGATGTTTCTAGAAACCTTTCATGTACTTATTTGGAGATAACAATATGCCATTAAAAAAAATGATCTTGTCTTGTATCAAAAATAGATTGTTATTATTTTTATATAATTTTTATGTCCAAATGAAGTGTTAAAATTTATTCCTTATAGTGTTTTAGTGTTCTAAATAATGAGACTTTATATATGAAAACAATGTTGGTTGTGTTTTGTGGCATGTTTAGATGGGATGTGTTACAAAACAAGCACATTTTAATTTATAGTATTATTTAATAATTGCTACTGATTGGCAACCACTTAATGCAACTAGGTGTGGTAAATCTTGTTTGTTCTATTTTACACCACCAGGAATCCCCAAAATATAGTTTTTGGTTATAAAAAAGTGATTAGTTGGCTTGGTAGTGAATTGACACCTTCTTCCAATGCATCTATTCAAAAAAAATTACCTAAAAGATATTTATTTTAGTGGATTTGGCCATGATTATTTCATAATACACACAAGTTTGGAATATTTTCTATTCTAAGATTCTTTTTCAATTGTGGAAGGGGACAATTGATTCAACATTTATTCATGATATTTTAGATGACTTTTTTTTTATATTGATAGCAAGGT
This sequence comes from Torreya grandis, assembly GCA_037957365.1. Taxonomy (NCBI): domain Eukaryota; kingdom Viridiplantae; phylum Streptophyta; class Pinopsida; order Cupressales; family Taxaceae; genus Torreya; species Torreya grandis. The sequence continues at coordinate 1,901 of JARHVA010008080.1, forward strand.
TCAAGTCATCTCTAATGTCAGGATGCAAATTCAATTTAAAGAAAAAAAATGTTTGTCTCTAGGTAACTTACCTGGAGACAATTTTCGATCATTGAGATAGTTCCCAATGTGTAGTAAGTCAAGTCCATCTAAAATCACCTCACCATAGGTCACTCACATGGGATTATCGGTATGGAAATCTATAGAGGAATCAATCTTCTACTACATGTCCTAATGGTTCTATGTGGTGGAAATAACTATATCTAGATCATAACTCTCAAGTTAGTCGCAATGGTTGTGGTGGCCCTACTAATGAATGGTGCATCAGTAAGGAAAATTGCCTCACTTGGCACTTCCAGTTTTACACTATAGGAATGATAATGCAATGGATAAAGATAAATTTATAATAATAATAATAATAATAATAATAATAATAATAATAATAATAATAATAATAATAATAATAATAATAATAATAATAATAATAATAGGGATCTACCACTTGATTCTATAGATCCTTTTCCTAGAAGCGGCTAGGTGGGAAGGTTTAGGCTGATAAACTAGATGATTATCCACCTCCACCACCCATGCTTAATGTTTGAGTCTATCATATTCCCACTTAATGTTTAATTCCACCTCAAATAGATATGTGATCAACATGCGATTTATTATATACACACATTTATAAAATGCATAGTTAATGATGTAGTTATCCTTATATGTGTAATAAGGGCTAGGTGTGAATTAGGGCATGCTACCATATTATATTAGTATTTAACGTTTTATGTGAATATATTTGTGTGAGAAAATCATGTATGCAGATTATATTTTTAGATACATCTTAGGAATAGTTGATAAGATATGACAATTTGATTTTGGGGGTACAAATAGCTATATATGTGTATGGCCTATTATCAATTATGCAATAAATTAATTGGAAATTACTTTGTGTAAAGTTGGTTCAACTATTTTTGATCCAAAAACGAACTTTTATTAATATAATAATATATAATACAACGTTAGTCATGTAAAAGAAAAGATAGGTGAAAAATTCACACCCCAAAAGCAAGCCAACAAAAAGTTAATCGTCCAGCTATTTCATTTGGTATCGTAACAGTTTTCTATGAGAGGATAGAAGCATTGAGGGCAACATTAATTTATGTTTTGTTGACAGCCATATGAGAATCTCTTATAGAGTTAAATTTATTCCATGGTAGTTTAGTAGATCAGAATTTATTTTTCAACAGTATACAGATTAGACTTAAGGTGAGTGAAACAGCCATCAAACTATGTGGATGACGTGAAGCTGTAAGAGGAGCCTGGGTCTTCTGATAAGTGTGAAGCATTTCTTTCTATGTTTTGTTTTAAAATTTGTTAAGGCATCACAAATTATAGCAACTCTAATGAATGAAGTGTGTAAGATTGTGAGTGAGGAATGCAAATGGCGCTATAAGAAGAATTTTATATAGAAAGAATAGAGAATACGGTGTGAGAGGCTAGATGCTGGAAATTTGAATGCAAAGGGCACTATCTCAGCTGGTGGGAAACTTCCTCTACCTGGCGTGCAGCTTATGTGGAAATATAATAGTATAGAAAATAGTGACAGCATGGGGTTATGCTGCAATATCTTTAATCATATCATGGCCTGCATGTAAATCACGGCTATCACGTCAATCATATGTTTATCCGAGGACTTGTCAATTAATAATTAGTTTTATCAGAAGTGTCGTTAAATTTACTTTTCTTTTTTATAAGTGAAGTCATTTAAATCCTTGTCTTGTTTTATTGTTTTCTTTTAAATAAGTAGTATCTATTACGTCTCAATAGTTTGTTTTCAAGTCACAGGGATTCTCCAAACATTGGGATTTAAACCAATAAAATTTCATTTAATGTAAGACTAATATGGTTATTGTTTTACCTTGTAGATCAATAATAGTCAATAGTTAGACGGTTTGTTATTTAATCAAGATCCAAAGGTAATTAATTTTATAGCATTGTTTATCTAGTCGATAGATTTGTATTAAATCTACATTAAAAATTTAGTAGTATATAGTCTTTTGTTAAATATTAAATAAATGAGGTATACCACATCTTTTAGTATAGGGGTATTAGTGTCGTATGTTTCTTTTTGACAATTAATGTATGTTTTTTATGTTATTATGTAAAAATTACTTAATTTTTTTAAAATAGAGATATTATTGTGTGAATTTGATATCCTTGTGTTAAATATATTAATTTTGTGAGGGAGTTTTACAATTAAATATGACATGCACTTGAAATTTATGACCAAATATGTTGAGTGAGCAACATTTAAATGGAAGACGCAAGTAACAAATGTTGGAGGCTGACAATTGATCTCTCATCAGCCATTAATGACTAGGACACACTATATAATAGTGATACCAACATCTATGCAAAACTGGGTAGTAGTAACTCAAGAGAAGAATCCAATAACAATTGATATTACTTATGTTGTTCATGATCAAGTGACAAGTATCAATGACAGATGCTACAAATGAAGACAAGGAGGCCTTCATCCTAAAATATTATAGTTTTCATCTTTTTAAGTGTGGTGTGCTAAAAATGTAATATTGTAATCAAAAAAATTCCCTACTATAATGAGATGTTTTAAAGATTCATATTTTCAATAGCCTTATTTTGTAAGGACATGAAGAGATTTCGAGTTAAACTCAAAATAGATTGACTATCAGATAGTTTGGGAGTTTTGGCATTTGTGAATTTGGGAAAAGGGGTCCAAGAACTCAAAAATTTAAATAAGATGTTACAAATTTGTCAATTTTATGAGACACCTTGATGGAGTCATATTTGGTCAAAAGATTTTTTTAAGAAAAAAACATTTGAAGAACATGTAGTTCTTTGGTTCTACATGTTCACACTAAGAGGAGAATCCTAGCATTTATTTTTTATGTGCATATATTTGAGTGAGAAGTTAGTGTTCACAGATAATAGATTTGGAGATATATTAGGAATACATGATAAACAATTATTCCTCAATTTTACGAGTACAACTAGCTATATATTTGTATGTCTTATTACTAATTATGCAATGAATTAATTATTAATTAATTTTTGTGAATTTGATCAAAATATTTACGTTTTGATGTCACTAAATAAATCCATTTTGTAGTAGCTATCCTAGTTGTTCCTTGCAGTGGTAATTTGTATTTTTATATCATAATTCTCAAACTGCTAGTAGTGGTGGTGGTAGCCCTATTAGATGGATAATGCCTCAACAAGGAAAATTCTTTCACTTGGCACTTAGAATTTGACCTAGTAGTAACATAATACAAAGTATAATGATAAATCAAAAAATGATTAAATGTAGGATCTAGAAACTAATTTTGTGGATCCTTTTAGTATATTAGCTAGGTGGAGAGGGTTAAGGCAATAAACTAGATGATCCTCCACCTTCACCATCTATGATTAGTCTTTGAGTGTGTCATATTCTTAGTCGATGTGAATTCTACCTTAATTAGATATGCTACTAGGATGTGATTTATTATGTATGCACAATTATTAAATTCAGAATTAATGAGATATTTATCTTCATGTGTAATAAGAGATATGTGTCAATTGAGGAATTTTCCCACATTTTCATCCATTAATAGTAATATCTATCTTTCATTTTAAATTTTATATATAATAGTCATTTATGTTCTTGTGGAAAGTAATTGAGCTTAGAGTGATATGCTTAGATAGAATTTGTAATATTGGTTTTTATCAGAGGTGCTTGATAACACTCCATTTACAATCATTTAAGTATGCATTCCATTTAGATGGACCACTGTTGATAGTCACATATGTTTACACACTAAGATTCATGGAACCTAATTTTTATTCATTTCATTTAAGAATTAATCATATTTTATAGACATTTACTTCAACAACTTCATTTTTATGTATTCTCCTTCATTTTAGATGGGTACCTCATTAGGTATAGTTGTTGGGACCCATAGTTATGAGCATTAGCCTTATATTTAATATCACATCACCTATACTAACTTTTACATTGGTCATTTGAGTATATCATATTTAAACTTGATATTAAGTCCACCATAGGTGGATGTGTTACTAAGGTCTGATTTTTTATATGCATACAATTATTAAATACATAATTAATGTGGTAACTAATTTCACATGTGTAAAAGTGTTAGGTGTAACTTTGGGCAGAATCCCACCTTTTATTCTACTAATAATAATCTCTCACTCACCTCCTAATTTTATTATATAAGGAATCTTTGTGTTATTTTAGAAACTAATGAAGCTTGTAATGAAATAAAAATATTATCAAGACCAAAAATTACAATAGCCAAGATAAAAAACAATAACACAAAATTGGTCCATATTGATTACCTCAAATAACTACAAGATCATACATAAATAAACCTCAACTAAAATTAAAGTTGACATGCAAAAATTCCAAAAAAAAACTAAAATTTACAAAAAAAAAAACCTTTTATTTTTAGTAGTTGTTATTTTTAATAAGTCTCACATGCAAGTGCATGCAACTCTAAAAGTCGTCAAAAATAATTTAAACACTAAAATTAGACTATAAGATGAATTTCAACTGAAGTTTGTGTTTGGTTATGAAAATATATAATTTTTAAAAATAAAAAACCATAAAAAATCATTAAATTACAATTTTGGACCTTTAGATGGTCTCGTTTGGCCTCCAAAATTTTTAAAAATAAATACCTTTGAGATTAAAAAAATAATTTAAGGCATCTATAAACTTTTTAAGACTATTGTTTTGGTACATGGAGGAGCTCAAATGGAGCTACAAATCAAAAGTTATGGCCTATGAAAGTTGAGCTATTTTTCTACATCAACTTGGATTCATCTCTTGAATTAGTGTAAATATAATATTTTAAGGAGTCTTGTTCAAATATAATTATTGTTGATTCCACACATACATTTTATATTACACATAGTTAATATAATATCTTTATTGATAAATATACTTTTTTCCTAAATAATATATGTAAATAATATATTTTCTAAAGATCTATGAACTATGTTACTTTTTTAAGATTTATTATTGGCCCCACTGCTTAACTATTTGTTAAACTATTTTTATGGTCCATTGATACTTATTTTCATATGATTTTTTTGGTTGTCTTTAATTTTTTTATTTTAAAATTATTACTTATATTTTAAAGCTAACTATATATTTAATCTTAGCTTTAGATGATATGATATTTTCGTGTTTGATATTATGCATTCAACATATTATATTATTAGTACATGGAGACTTATATATAACAAAATTTGCATAGACATAAAAAAACATATTCAAATATAAAAGATTGGTTTTACTTTGTTTTAATTTTTCAAATTAATGTTAAACATATTCTTTATTTTGATATTACTTCATTTATGATTTTGTTTATTAAATTATTTATTTATTAATAAAAATTTATTTTAATAATTATTTATTTTTCACATATCATGCCTTGTATAATGTAAAAGTATTTTATAATGTTAATATTTTAAATGAATTTTTCAATTTTTGTGGGTTTAATTTAAAATTATATTTACTTTTCACTTTTCAATTATACAAACAAGATATAAAAATATATTTAAATATATAAATGTATATCATGTTCAATTAGTCAAATAAAAATTTAATGTTTTTGTTACAATTTTTTTTAAAAGCTTATTTATTCAAATTTACAAAATTTATTTCTTTTATTTTTAGTCATGCTTTAGTTCCCTCTGTTCATGGTATATTATGGAATTGTTTGGTATCAATTTAAAAAATATTAAATTTATGAATTAAAAAGATATAATTCATAGATTCCCTGAAATTCTTCTTATTTATTATAATTGTATTGAATGTATAGCTCAAAAAATTCATTAAAAAAGAAAAAATTAAAACAAAATCTTAATGTGTAATTAAAATTTCTTTTTTTTAACAATGATATTTTAAGTGTTATAAAAATTTATATATGATAAAAAGATATTATATATCTATATGAAGTACAATGTTTACATATTTATTAAAATGTTAAATTTAAAGTAATTTTTTTTACATATAAACCAACACTAAATGATTATAAGATAAAAATAGGACAAAACAAAAAATTATAATTTAGTCAAAGAATTACTCAAATCTTCCAACTTATAAATAAATAATACAAAATATTTATAATATTTTTACCTATCATAAAATTTTTAAAAAAAAAAAGAAAAGAAAAAAGAAGAATATAACAAATAAAAAGATGTTGTAAAAGAATCACAAGCCATAGAACTCAACAAAACATAACAACATCATTTAATTTATATCAATAATTCAAAAAAATTAAAACATAAATAAACCGTACGATTTATAGACTAATATATATCTAAGAGACTTCGTTAGGTGTGAGGAGGATCCTCACATTATATACAAAGAAAATGAAGATTTTTACTGGAATTGAAGCTAGGATATGGTTCCAACTTCCAAGACTATTTATCATCCTATTTTTGTATCAGTCAAAAGTTTGAAATTAAAATAAAAATACTTATAGAAAACAAATCGAACCGTGTGTAGTAAACTATGCAAACGAGGGGGTTGTCTAAGGTCAAGTAAGACAGAAGCGGGTGGGCACCAACAGTCATGTGACCGTAATGTGCGGGAAACCGCAGCTGCCTTTTCCATACAGTGTAGAGCTGGTTTTCCATTCCGTTAATCAGAGAAACCAACACATAACACTATTCAGTCCTGTAATTTTAGCCCAAATTCAGCTGGAATTGTTTTGAAAAATACTGGACACACCCACATGGCAATTTGGCTTTTTCATATGATTTTGCGCTGATGAAATATGGACGAATGTGGAAGTACCGTAAGGCTTTAAAGGTGTATGACATGCTGTGCTGCCAGCCCATACGTAATCCAACCTACTTCAAATATAATAGATATATACCTTAGAGAAAACCCAAACTAGCATGATACATATCATAAATTTTAATTTAATTTAATTTAATTTAATTTAATTTAGATCTTAATGTTTACTGGAGGCTAAGAATGGATGGCAAATAGGATTGATGAAGGTATTCAGTTCACACAGGGAATGAATGGTAAATGGCAAATGCCAAATTGAATTGAAGAAGGTATTACATGAATTCGGTATATAAAAGGAATGTTAAATTTATGTTTAAAGATAAAAAAAGTAAAGTGTGAAATATATTATTGAAATATAAAAAAAAATAAAAATAAAAAGAAGTTTTGAAAAAAAATGAATAAGATGTGGATGTTATAATATTAAAAGGTAATAGATCTTGAAACTAATCAAATGTATATTTCTTTGTAGATGTGGGCTATGTTGTATGGACATGTTTTTTTTTTAAGTTCTTCAAGTCTATAGTTTAAAGGTAAGAATTGATATTTTTAACATTGTCTATAGACAAAGAATTCAATTTAAGTGTTCTCTATTGAAATTGAAGTACCTCATGGATTAAAAAAGTTAAACATATTTGCTCTTCATGTTAAATGAAGGTCCTCGAGGATCCATGAGAACCTTAAAAAAACATAATATGCATAGACACTCATCTTGTTAGTGATCATGGTTAGATTACCTCTGGAGTTGATGAGAGAAACTATGAAACTGAGCTAAAGCAATCATTAACACGGATAGCAACTTCTTCATGTGCTTGAAAAAATGAATTTAATTATTTTGTAAGCACAAATAAAATCAGAAATGATAAATAATTCTTTGTTTCAAAAGTTTTGTTGGATGAATCAATGTAACTTTCAAATAAAATTTATTAATGTACTAATAAATACTGTTTTTATTTCATTTTTAATGAATTGACGAGTAATAATAGAAACCCAAGAAAGAGGAGTCTTTCTATATTAATCTATACTCTCTTGAAGAGGGTCATAACTCTTGCACATCATTACATTTTTTCTAGACAAGTTGCATAAAAGATTTAAATACTAAATGCAAGAATTCCATTCATTTAAAATAAGAGTTCCATTTGTTTAAAATTAAAAGTTTCTTCAAATACAAATTTCGAATCTCATTTCTAAAATATTATTAAAAAAATAACACTTGAAAAAAATTAAATATTATTTAAATATGTTAAAATTCAATTCGAAAATATTATTTCCAAAAATATCAATATTGCATACTTTTGGTAAGCCTTACTTCTTTCACAAATAAGACGAAAAAAGTGTCCCAAAAAGCCAATACCCAAATATGTGCAAGTGCTGTTTATGGAAAAAAATATAAATAGTATTATCTCAAAATTTACTCAGCACTTTTAGTCTTTGTACTCATATTTTTATGCAACGTGAAAACGAAAATGCAATATAATGGGGTATTCACCAACTATCAGAAGTGTAAAGAATCAAGATTTCAATTGTAAGTTTGTATGCTATGTGGAATTCGGAATAAAACTCAAACACTTTTATAAAAAAGAACTGCAAATTATACGGTTTCACTTTACATTAGGTGTCATACATTATATATATAGAATCTCACCATTATGTTCGTATAATAATTTACACCTCGTTGGTATATGGATACTATTCTTTTTAGTTTCTTGGCATGGAAATATATGTATTTATTTAATATATATAGATGTTTTATCAATTATGTAATAGAATTTTCTCTTCTATCCATAATCCCTTGACCCCGTATACTACACATAATGGTCATACATATCGTGCGAATAATAGTGATGGAGATCTGCAAAAGCTGACATGGGAGAGCTCCATTTCTTAATCACTCAAGAAAGGGCATCGACATGGAGATGATCTCAGTATATTTCCTCAAATCTCCATAGACTCATCAAGACCATTACACATTCAACGCAGAAAATAAAACTAAATGATGCAGACTGGAATTAGGCGATGATAGTTTCGTAACCGCTGTTTGATGTTTTTTGTCACCATTTTAATAGCTGTCGTTTGACCACAGGGAGGTGACTCAAACCATTTTCACTTTCCTTTTCTGACATAACTATCATCTGCATTAAGAGGTTTTTGTTTGTTACCATTTCAAAACCTGTCACCTGACCATTGGTAGGTGACTGATATTATTTACACTTTTCTTTTAAATTTTTGATGATGTTATTTGGATTGTTTTTATCTAATTTTATCCATATAATATTATTTTCAAGGTCTACGAATGAGACAAACATACACAAAAACAATTAAAAGAAGTTAACATAATCTGAAAAGAAAATAACAAATTATTCATGAACATCTATACCCTCTACATTAAGAAATCTTACATTAATAAGAATGTTAAAAAACTGAAATTCAGTAACGTCTTTATTGTTTTTAACAACAAAACAAGTTATCAATTATGATTCTCTATTTTAAAATAAAGAATAAATTAAAATAATAGTTTTCAAATCAATTAATAATGAAAAGTAATAAATATTACAAAAATAAATAAAACTTTAAATTTAATTAAAATTAATGTTATTTTTATATTAAAAATTTCAGATTATTACAAATATTTAATCAAATCTTAAATTTGTTAAATATATTATCAATAAATCTAAAAAAAATAAAGATTAACATTAAAATTAAAAGTATATCAATCTCAAATCTAAATTATATTTTACTAAATTTTTTCTTTAAAGTCTCAACTCAATATTTTAGGTGTTAAATAATTATTCTAAATTTAATTCTTATTATTATTAGAAAAAATTTCTGGATCAATTGAATGATTTATTATATATGCATAATGTCAAATTGACATTCCTATTTTAATAACTTAATTTAAATTTAGTTACTTTTTGTTCTTTGTTGAAACAAGGAAAAAATTGCTTTACTTTGATAATCATAAAGAAAAATAAAATGTTTAATTTGAACAAGAAATGTAGGGTAATATTTTACAATCAATAATAAAACTAGAACAACATTAAGTTAAACAAAATTAATTATAAAGAGAATATGTTGTAAATTTAATATTATAAAAATAGTCACATTTTTTGTTTCTCAATTATCCAAACATAATTATAAATTCTATTTTATTCGAAATACATTGTATATGAAATCAGCGATGCAAAATTGTAATATTGTTACATTTTTTTGATAAAAAATTATTTTATCAAATTTATAAAATTATCTTTTCCAATTTCTAGTCAAAATTAAATCAGCGATGTAAAATTTATAATATTAAATCAGCGATGCAAAATTTTAATATTGTTACCTTTTTTTAATAAAAAATTGTTTTATCAAATTTATAAAATTATCTTTTCCAATTTCTAGTCATCTTCTAATTACCTCTCTTTCCCTCTTTTGATTTTACCTTATAGGATAAAAAATAAAATCATATTAATTACCAAAATATTACATTTATGAATGAAAAAACCATGATCAAGGGATTTCCTAAAATTCTTCAAACTAATTCTATTTACTTTGGATGTATGGTTTGTAATATTCATGAAAATATCTTTTTAAAGGAAAACATTGATGTACAATTCAAAAATGTATGGCTTGTAATATTCATGAAAATATCTTTTTAAAGGAAAACATTGATGTACAATTCAAAAATTGTATCTTGTTCATAGTAATGTTTTGGAAGTAATGAATACTTTTATAAATGCTATATAGATATTTTATAAATATTGGAATTATAATGTTTCTAAATTTAATTATATTAGAGGTATTTTATTTGAAGTTATATGTATGGATTCATCTTTCATTTTAGGATATTTTTTAATTTTACTTAAAAAATATAAAAGAAAATATTTAAAATTTTCTATTGTGTGTTGAGGATGGCTTATCTGCATTTTATATGTTGTTAGAGATTGTTGGGGATTAACAACATGACAAGACTAAGTGTCAAACAAATCACAACCTCATAGCCAAAACTAAGAGCACAAACCATTTCTTTTAATGCTTTATCTATTTATATTACACATGCATGTGAGATAAATATAAAATGTCATGTATTGGGTCCTTGATTACACAAAGATAGAGCACATACCATTCATTTTAATGCTTTATCTATTTATATTACACATGCATGTGAGATAAATATAAAATGTCATGTATTGGGTCCTTGATTACACAAAGATACCTCACCACATCTGGCTTTAAAATTGACAGCTATACCTCCCACTCCTTCCCACTATGCACCTGCATTTCCGCTCTCTTTATCATATGTTATTCCTTTCTTATTTCTTTGAATTAGATGGAGATCACCCCTGCTACTAGCTTTTCGTTCACTAAAGAATGGCCTCAAATCTCAAAATAAACTTTTGAACCACATCCTAATCTTCCTTGCAAGGTTGTGTCTGTAGCTTCAAATCCTCTACCTTGGATAGTGTCCAAATCTTCCCTTTTTAATGGCTTTACATCACCCCAAAGGTCTATTGAGATCAGACCCAAACTCAGTTCACCTCTTTTGTACCTATCTATGGGTTGTTCAAACTTGAAAACAAATATATGTGGTGAAATTGATAGATCTTTGTCTTAGTTTTTATTGATGTGGTGAAATTGATAATAAATTGAAGGTAGAAAGGTATGATGGAAGTTTTTATATAATAGATTCCATTAAAAAGATGTGAATTAAATAACTTACATATTACATGGGCATTGCACAACTGAGATTGTTCTATCCAAATAATATCTTATATCTATGTTCAACTTTATCATTTCATCCTTCCTCAGATTATTCACATGATTTTGCTTTACATGAGAAAGTCCAACCCAAATAAAAATTAGGGAAAATACAATAGGTTCCAAGTTAGAAACCCAACATCATTGCTTGTGTAGCAACCTGTTTCATCAGTTTTATGCTTGAGTAATAGTACGAAGCAAGAGATTGGGTAATTTTTTTTTGATAAAACCATTATTATCAATCTTGAACTTCATTCTCATCATCTAGGCCTACTTTCTTATGTTGAGTTATCTTGGCTCTCACATGGGTTGAGTTTAAAAATTTGAGAGGGACTAGTCCCAAATCAACCATGATATAACTATTTAATGAGTTTATAATGCAAAGCCTTCCCATTATAACATGAATATAGGTGATAGGGGCCCCTTCCTCAAGAAAGCGGTCCCAACCATGATCATTTATTTACCATCAAAGGTATAAGAGTCATAATGTATAAAATCCCAAACATCAAGGAGAGGTAAGGAGAACCCAAACCATCTTTTTGATGATGTTTTTAATTGATTCAAGCTCTGGATTAAATTAGAAAGATCAAATAATTTTTTAAACTTGTTCATGAAAGCATTATAAATGAACTTGAGGAGAAATCAAAGGTGACCTCAGGAGTTTGATGTCACCTTAGATGGAGAACTCAAAAGTACAAGAGTAGATCAAGAGGTTTTGAGAGGGGGAGCTCACTTCTTGGATTCAACATGAGCTTCATAAAACTTTGTAAACCCTGTGTATCTTGAGAATCAAAATCTTTCATTGTTTCAAGAACCCATAGGTGTCATAAGAGAACATGAGCTTAAACCAACCTTTTTCAAACGTTACACTATATCAACTTCATGAAAATTAACTCTCAGCAACTCAATGCTTTGTTGATGCTCGATGAGTATACTTTTATGTAGATTAGGAGAAATATATCAGAGACATAGGGTACTTATGTGTGAAAGAAGCATGAGTATGGGAACTAACTCAATGAAGCTTTTATAATAGTTTGAAGAGTGTGAATCAAGCAATGAGAACATGAAAGCGATAAGGTGGCTCTACAACACTTAAAATTTTAAAACCTTATTCAAATGAAAACATGGAGTTGGGGAATGTAAACATACCTTAGCTTGGTCAACCTTTTAATGATAATTCAACATCAATATCATTCCCAATTTTTTTATGAAACCTTGTAGACACTAAAAGAGAGTAGAAAGAGGGTCCCCATGAATTTTTTTGTAACCCAGTGTCACTTGGCTTATCAACATGTAAATATTACCAATACACTATATATAGGCTAGCTGTACAAGATCATACCATTTGTGTTTATCTTTCCCATCCAACCACTACAATTTCCATATTTTACATATGGGTAAGTACACACATTTGGGGGATAAAAAAGGGCCTACCCATGGACAAGATTTTTTTGAAATTTTAGAAATGTGAACTATTATAGTTAATTTGAGATGGCTACAAAAAAAATTTGAAGATGGTATAAAAATATGAGTTTTAGAATTTTAAATCTAAGTTCTAAAAAATAATTAAAAAAAAAATGGCTAAGTATAAATAGGAAAAAACATCTAAACTTCTAATATGACCTCCTATTTTTTCAAAAAAACATAGTAGATAGATTGTCATGTATCCCACCATTTTTTGAGCTTTGTTACATATTATTTGAAACCCTTTGGTGAATATTTAGATAAGATCTTATAGTGTGTTACAATTTTTTTATATATTTTTAAATTAATATTTTTTAATTTATTAATTTTTTAATTAAGTAGATCCTCAAAATTGATTAAAAAATGGATAGCCATTTGTGTGGGCCCCCTAACTACCTCAAAAAAATGAAAACTATTTTTTTCGGAATGTGTGTAGAAATAGCCCTAGATTTTTACTATATAATTTGTTTTGCATTTGGATGAATGAAAAAAAATTACATAAACATGAATAAGCATGTATATGTGCAGCACGAAGTGGCCTAAAAAAGGTGCAGTTAGAAATAAATATAGTTTGAACCCATAAAATAAACTAAAATTTATAAAAATGATATATTTAAAAAGAAGATAGTATGCTCATTGTGATGGTAATAATTTTTTGAATTTTGATGTTAAAATCCATAGTTTATTTGGTGATTGAATATGAAATTTGTTTTTTATCAAAACTCTTAGTCTCAGCTATAAATGCAAAGTCACAAGCCTCTGTCTCAAAAATCCAATCCATTTCTAAGCCTAGAGGCTTAGTTTTTAATTCAAATTCAAGCAATCCATATGAGTTATATAATGTGTTACACAACACGTATGTATTATATAACGCATATGTGCTATTTTGAAATAATACAAAGAAACAAATTTCATGTTTATTACAGGGGAAAGGTCCCATTATCTATAACATTGCATTAGAATTCAATATTTTTACCCATTTCACTATGTCATCTTAACTACTTATAACTAAGGTATCAAGGTATAACACATTATACATTTGACAATATAACCAATTTTATCTCAAGAGGTCATAAAATGCATTTTTTAAACCTATGATGAATACATAACCTTTAGATTACCAATCATTGTGTATTAGAGTATCAATAATTGAATCTTATTTGACAAGATGTGATTTTTTTACTTTTAATTTTATAGAATAAATTTTTAACAAGTATTAGATATTACACGTTTAGCTTTTGGTACACTTTAATATTTATATACACCAATATGTTTCATCAATAAAACAGATGTTAATAAAATCCTTGATTGACAATTGGAACAAGCATAGCTATTGGTACCTTTCCCCTAGTATGGAAAATATATAACTTACTACCTTACCTGCCTAAAATCCTACTTGGCCAAAATCCTATCTTGCCCTTTTGTTGTTTCTTTGATATCTTTGACCAAACCCCTTTATTTATAAATTTGAATTAGTTTGTTTATGTGGCAAATATATTGAATTGGACTATGTACTATAGAAAATCTTGTGTAAGTAGAAATAAGAATTGAGCCCTTGGTGTAATAGTGCATATCTTGGATATCTATTTCAAGAATGTTATCTAATAGAGCCCAATACCTATGAATCATGTCTTGGATTGTCCCAAAAAAATTCTTAAAATGTGTTGAATAAAGTCCCTAAAGTTCCCTTGAAATTCACTTAGTGTATCTAATTAAATAGATGCATTTTGAGGTCCCAATTAAAAGTCTAGCAAGAGTCTTCTATTGTTACAATTATTCTAGAATCCCTTAGTGTATTCAAATACATTATTCAAATTTTGGCTAAAATTAATATATCTTGTGAAAATGTATTTAATCCTTCATTAAATGTACCTCCTTCATCTACCCCTCCATCACACATGGAACAACCATCAACCACTCTAACCATTCCCACTTCATCTCAAGCATGTGTCTTTGACATGGGACTAGTCTTAGCTGCACCATGGATGCAATAATTACAAGATCAGAAACAAGATAGATAACACTTAGTGCTTATCAATACTATAGAGTTATATACCTTACTTCATGTAATTGGGATGGTGAGATAGGAAATTAAGATGATGGGTACAAGGTATGTACATGTTTTTATCAGATATTTTGGTCAAGTTGGTATGTGTTTTGTTTTGTACAAGATGTGGTTTTGAGCTTAATAAGCTTGAAATGGTCACATGTATCCATTAGTGATGATGTGGTTTTAAGATGCTATTTTAAGATGTGGTGCATGTAGTGATGAATGTATAGCTTAGAAAATATCTAAATTCACTATGGACTTTGTTTGAAATCATTAAGGGATGGCTATGTTTTAGAAATATAGGGTGGCGTAGACCTAGAATTGACCAAGTATGACATATGTATAAGTTACCCCAACTCAAACTATATTGAGATTAGTCAAGAAACATTAAAGGTTGAAATGTCCCCTAAATATAAGACCTACATCCCCTCAAGAATGATGATGAGCAAAGGGACCCAATAATTATTCATGTGGATGATGAACTGCTCACCTCATATAGATGGTTGATCAAAATTGAATACTAATGTGCACCTCCTCATCAAAGGTTTCAAGATTATATATTTTTTACGTATATCTTCAATCATCTTATTCATATTTCATTGTAATGATCTTAATCATTATGATGTAGACTATAAGAGAGTAGTACATCTCAGAATTCTTGATCTAGCTTAAGATTTAAGGTTGAGGAGTCCATTACTGAATAGTGTTCTCTCTTATATGTAGGAATTAATATGAATGTACTTTAGGATATAGAGGTAATTCAAGGTAGAGGGATTTAAATAATATGAATACATACATAAAAACTACTAACATTCAATGATTTTTCAATTTGGATGGGACCTTAAATGGATATACATGACACTTTTCATAGAGTAGTGGCAAGTTGGAGGCTCTAATCATGTGAATTATTTATTTTACATGAGTTGATTGGATTAATGTCAATCTTTAAACATTATTGGCTTTTATGTATGTATGATAAATTTATGAATAGGCCTTAGTTGGATTGGTTGGAGGTGATGAAAAATGTCTACGTATTAAAAATGTGAATATCTAAAAAATCTAACACTTCTCTAGGTATAATAGACCTAAACATGTGGGAATATTTGATTATATTGGGTGTCCTAAACCTCTGAAAAATCTTATGCTTGTAAGACAAGTGATAGTTAGATCTCTAACACAAGTAATACACATCTGGTGATGTATTTAATTGCATTGGACCTCACATGGATCTAATAGATTTTTAATGGTTTTAGGACCTGAGACATCTAATAGTACTAACACTTTTGAGCATGTATGAGGTACACGTGGTGATATGTAATTGTATTTGGCCTCCTAGGGCATTATCAACTTTGAAACTTCCATGACTTGATGTATCTCTAATAGCTTTAACACTTTTGGGTGTATGAGGTAAACACATGGCACAACAAGGTTCACTTATAGGGGTAATTCAATCGAGAAGGCATGGGAGGCCAATTTTAACCCTTTCTTGACATAACTATAAGAGCATGATATATGATTTGGGACAAAATTAATTACGATTCTTTTTAACATGAATTTAACTAATTAGTTGATTAGTTCAATTACAGATGTGACTTAGGTAAAATTGAGTGGTTAAACCAAATTTATGGCCCAATTGATTGTGTAATATAGATGCAACATGTATGGCTTAACTGACCCTAATTTAATCAAAAATGCAAATACGAATGCAAGTGTGGCCAATTTGAACCCATTAACCCTAAATTGGAGTCTATGATGTGAATTAAGGGGCTAAATTAGGTCACATTTCATGACATGTTGATAATAAACCCTAATTTTATCACTTAAACATGTACAATACCCCTAATCCCTAATTTCATGGCATATACACATGTAAAAACTTATTACACTAAAACCCTAACCCTAAATCCTAATTTTATAACAAACACAACACCTAAGTCCCCTGATTTAATCACAAATGCATAAATTCATGAATGTGATTAGAGCCAATTTTTGAACCCATTATTCACCTAGTCTTATAAGGACCTATGATGGGATTTTGGGAAAAATTAGCTCATTTCCTCTTGCATATTTAGCCTTATAGAATTATATGATAGTCTTATTGCTTCATAGTCTTATCAAGAGTCTTATTCCATCATGTATTAGAGATTTACACATCATATTGGGGATGTATGCATCATATTGATCCTTATTTCATCATATGATAGCCTTATTACATCATATTGTAGACTTGTTAAATTGTATGATATTTTTATTGCATCATATGATAGTCTTATTACATCATATGATAACCTTATTAAATCATATTGAGCCTTAATGTATCATATGATAGCCTTATTACAACATATGATAGTCTTATTTTATCATATTATAGTCTTATTGAGTCCTTTTACATCATATTATAGTATTATAGGGGATTTTATCAGAGTTCTTTTTATAAGGCCATATCCCAAAGCCCCTTAGATTCATTTAGGTGAATTTGATTCATAGCTTTCGTGAATTGGCATGTATGAAATGTTCTACAAATCACCATTATACCATATGGATTTTGGTACTAAATAGATTATCACATTATTTTTGACATATACACCTTCACTTAAGAACAAGGTATTTCCAAGCCAAAAAACATATTTCCACATATACAGCTTCACTTAAGAATAAGGTATCAACATTATGCTCTTCTTTAGTATGGATCGATTATGGGTTATATAGGCCTATTATTTTTGGGGAGAAATGAATAGCTCTGTGTATGACAAAATCATATGGCTCTACTGTGGTAGAACAAAACAACTTTACACATAATAGTGTCAAACAGTGTTATCATACTCAGCTCTACTATCAATAGTCATTCAACTCTATCATAAGAAAATCCACTCAGCTCTCTCACCAGTAGAGCCATCAAGCTCTACCATCAGTTGAGTTATTTATCTTTGATTTTTAGTTGAGTCATTTAACTCTATCAAGGAAAGTGTCATTCATATCTACCTCTCACTGAGCTATTAGGCTCTACCATTCAATTGAGTTATCTGGTTCTACCATTTAGTTGAGCTACTTAGCTCTATCATTTGGTTGAGCCATTCAGTTCTATTATTCAACATAGCCATTTGGCTCCACCAATGAGTGTTGTGTAGGTGGGACCAATATTTGTGGATGAGTTATATGTATGGCCATTTTACTAGGTTTATGCCCTTAGGAGTCAGGCCTCAGAATTTAGCACTCCATAATCCATCTGAAGAATATGAGCTCACCAAAAAGAGGTCATTGAAAAATGTGAAACCCTTGGTGACATAAAAATTGAACTGTTACATGGGTTCAATTTTTATGTCCCTTAGGGTTTCTGCTTTTTTAATGTGGCCCATTTTTTTGGCTAGTTCACATGTTTTCCTATGTATTCTAAATATATTTAATTAATCAATGACATATTTTTTAGAGATAGCTTCACTAGTTTATGATTCAAAGGTGCACATGCTAAATTTTTTTTGTACATTTAATTTTTGTCTTTGATGGATTGAAAGTTTGGTTTCCTTATTCTTTTCCTAGTTTGGTAACATTATTCAATAATATCATTTAGTGATATCATTCGATGATATCATTTGACCATGTCATTTATCATGGTTATTTGGCTATTCCATTCAGTTAATCAATGTTTAGAAATGTTCTATTATTTGATATCAAGATCGAGAAGTGTTAGTTTGTGTGTGTGTGTGTGCGCTGACCCCCAAAATAATATATATCCCTAAAATTTTGGTGATCAGATCCCATCTACTAACCCTAAAAATTTTCTAAAACCAAAATTGAAAAATAATAATATTCATGAATTAATGTATATTCACCACTAAAAAAACCCTTCGGTTTTATGCATTGAATATGAGTCTTTATGCTTATTTTTTGGTAGTATATGCCTATACTTCAAGAAAAACGTGCACATTATATAAAATGTATTCATTATAAGAATGTGTATGCATTTATATAATGTCTATGCATTATTTAAATTAAAAACAAAACTTAATTTTCAACTTCTATTTTTATCTCAAATCAAGATTGTTGTTTCCTTAGACATTATTTGTGTACTTTTTTGTAGTTTTTTTTGGACCCCAAATTTTAATGTATATTCTTGGTTACTTTCGTAAAAACGGGATCCATTTCACATTCAAGGAAGATGAAAAAGTTGAACAACAAAACACTAGAGCAATTATAATATTTTAGAGAAAAAAACAAGGTAGAAATGCAAACATTTCATTCCATACAAGGCACACACACTAACCTTAATGAACCAAAAGCCTTAGATAATGATGTAATTCACAATGAAGAATTTAATAATGATGAAACTAATAATAATCAATTGAATTGTGATGAAATTGATAATAAAAAATTAGATGATGTTAGAAATTCACATTTAAAGTTTAATGTTTTTTATTTTGTTGATGAAGATCCTATGCATGATAATTTACCCACCAACAATGAATAAAATTTAATGGACTCAAATAATGATAAAATTAAAAATTAAGAGAACTTAATGGAAACATATAATGAAGAAACAAACAATGAATAAATTTTCATGGAAACATATAATGATTTTGAAACACCCTTCGAACAGAATCCACCAATAAAAAAACCTCCAAGAATTTTGTGTAGAAAAGATAAGTAACTAATTGAAGTTAATGAAATTTTTTTAAAACCAATGCATAAAAAATTATTTGACTACCATTCAAGAAGACTGGCTCAAGAAATTTTTGATAGTTTCTTTTATATATTGCATTATGATAGTCAGAGATGTCAATTATTTGCTTCAATGATGAAATTGGTTGAGATGAGACCTATAATGTACAAATTATGACTAAGATCATGTAACATGGATGATGAAAATGATGAAATTATGGAAAATATACATTATGCATATCATACTATAGGCCCAAAATCACACAATGATGATTGTAATGTTGCTCGACATATAATGATAACTTATGCAGTAAGTGCTAAAATAGGGGTAAAATTGATTGATTTCAAAAACAAGTTTAACACTTGATATAAATAGAAAAACATTAATAAAAGCAATTATAGGATATGACAAACTTAATGGACTCAATATGAAAGAGCTTTGTGCATTCCCTTGTATACTTTCACAAAAAGGACAAAGCTATAGCTGATGGTTATAAAGATTTAAATACATAATTTTGGAAAGATAATACAAGAGTTTCACCCCAGGTAAGAGATGTAGTGAAAATAATAGTTGGCTCTCATAATTGTGGATCTCATCTGAAATATTTCTTGGATATGGATCGAATATAGTTTTACTCTAACATTTTGGAAAAACATCTAGAGATTACTATTAGTCAAATATTTTTTAAGATGGCTAAACCTTTTAATGTAAAAATAAATCACACACAAACCACTTGTTTTTTTTGGTAACATGTTGAATTTTTAATGAACTATGAAGTTTTTTTTCCATATTCATTGCACTTTGCATACTAACAACATTTTTCAGGAGTATGGCATAGAAGTTCCACATAAATCAACCAATCAATGTATTTCAATTTTTTTTTGTGAAAGACTAGATAGATAGTTCTTTTATGAAAAAGCATATTAGGTTGGAAATTATAGCATTTGTGATAGATTGCCAAAATTAAAAAAATATCCATGAAGAGTGTACAAGTGTAATTGGATAAGAATTAGTTAGTTTGAGCAAATACAAATTTGTGAATTATCAATTAAAATATGGCAAAAAATCTAAAAGATGTGAGCTTGTTACAAAAGATATTCAAATTTCATAATTTATGATCGAATTCATGGAAAAAACTATTTATGATTATGTAAGGCACACACATAGGGATAATGATTGGATGAATATTTCAAGCTAAGCGAGGACACCTTCCTACTTGATTCTATTATTTCAATAGTCAACTTTACTAATAATTACACATTCAAACCATGAATAGAAGTTTGACCATAGTATTAAAACTCAACACAAGTTTCCATATTCATGCATATAGCATTCATGCATACACGTGATAGTACAAAGGAAGATAAAAAATAGTAAGGGAGTACCGTTTCTATATCAATGATGATTGATCACATTATGTAGAGTAGGTGCAAGGTTGTTTTGATAAGTTCTATGGACAGTTGACTCAGAGGAACATTATTTTAAAAAAAATTATATTTGTTCAAACAATTTCACATCACAATTCAATAATGAACATATGTTTTCTTGGTTGAGCAGGATGCATAATACCACTAGTGTCGAACATATTTGTAGTTTCACTAAGGTTGGCCATGGAAAAGGGGATCATGACGGTGTTAGAGGATGTGTAAAAAGAGTCATTATAGGGGAGGAGTTAAAATTTAACAATGTTGTTAATTTGATTGATGCAAAAACTATGGTTGAATGGTGTAATTAGAACATATGTCATGTCAAGAAAATTCTATTATTTGTAGAAATTTTTAGTTAATAGAAGAAAAATTATTGGAAAACTATGAGGATTGTATGACTTGAATAGGTTCAAGTGAGCTCCACTCATTTCATAACTCAAATTTAGGTTCTTAGACAATTTGTACGTGGCATTTGGCATGATTTTGTTCTCCATGAATGCACTCTATTTGGAAGAGTGTGAATCATAAGAGTGGGTGGATGACTAGAGTTCCAAACCTCTAATTCCAATACATATTAGGTTTCATCAATATTATAAATTACAAATATGACATCCTCACATGACTTTGACCATATATTTGATCTAGTACATCTAGGTAGAAGATTAATTTTTATGTACTATTTATTCTCATAACCCATCTTCATAGTGTCACTAAAAATTGGTATTTATGGTGCAAGCCATGTTTTTGCAATTATTGTAAATGAGGACAATGAAGAGGAAACATATTACTACTTATGTCGATGTGTAGATGGAAATAAAAATTTGACTTCTTGGGTCATAGATGGAGAAAACATTGATTATCCCACTAAGTCTATGGTATTTACTAGAACTTGGCTTCAATAATATCTTATAAAAAATTCAAATGTATTATTTTTTGAAAACTTTAAAATACAAAAGAAGATACTTTACTATTAAAATTTGGTTCTTGCAATAAATATTCAATTACAAAAATATCACGGAAGGCCAAGAATCAATAATCTATGGAAAGTTCATGACCCAGACCGTGAAGTTACTATTGATACTATCAAGATTAGAGTAGATCCAAGTGGTTCATTAGATTGAAATGCATAGGAATGTTGACTTTTAAAATGTAGATGTATTCAATTTTTAGGTAGTACATGCATAAATTTCATCTTTAATTACTTAATAACATTTCTTATAGGTTAGTGGTGCCAAATCAGCTTCCACCTTCGCAAGGTTGACACCGTTAGTTTAGAATTTCATACTATTGAAGCTAAGAGAATCTTACTAAAATTAATTAGTTCTTCTGTGCTGCTAAATAATTGCTCATGATAAGTTTATTTCTCGTTGTAGCCTTCCAAACACATTTGTTGTAAGTATTTTTGTGATCCAAAATAGTAGTGAAAATGTACTTTCAAGTGGAATAAGATGTCATAGTTATTGGAGAATGTGTAATTTGCCTATATAGACTTATTTGAAGTGGATTTCCACCTTCTAGTTCCAAAGGTAAAATTGCTAGTTGAAGGTCAACAAGTTGTCTCTTCATTGCTAAAAAGTTACATTTTAGGACCCGTTACTACAACTTCTTCCATGGATTACTCTTAGAGGTGATTTAGACTAGATTAAAGGTACAATTAGAGGGATTTCCCATGTATAGGAGAGATCTTATGGTTCCTCCATATGACTTATAATTTTGTTTTTATGCATGTTTAAAGTTAGGATAAAAATCAACATATTTCTTATATTGGGAAGGGTGTTCTTGAGCCCAAAATGGGTGGTGGGTTTGTCAATCAGACCAAATGGTAGGCCAAAAACCTACTCCTATATGTTATTTACCCCTTTAGACATATTGGCAGTGCTATTTTTCATCCAACAAGTATCAAAAATTAAGTTTTTGGATCATAGCTTTAACTTTGACAACATTTATTATAAGTTTTTTTATACTTTGGAAGAATAGTGAAAATGCACTTTTGGATGGAATTAGATGTCATGATCATTGGATCACATTTAATTTTCCTATATATAAAATCTCAAAGTTTTCAATCTACATTTTATCTCTATAATTTTAGGATATTTTTGTTATTTGTATTTACACTATCATCATTTATTACAGTCTTATATTTTTTATCACCTATTTTTGGGTCTTAAAATAATTTTGATCAATTCAGATTGAATGGCCGTGGTGCGTTATACCTATAAAAATAATAAAGTATAGTTTCTATAATCACATTATGCTATATTTAAATATAGAAAAAAATGAATGTATGAATATATTACCTACAAACCATATTTACTCTTTTATTATATAGGTAGGCACCCTCTCTACACATTGTATGCCACTCTAAATAATTTAGTTTCTCTTCATAGTCATGGTCAAGATCCACCTATGTCAGTTGATGTGTGTTTCAAAAACAAGGATGTTGCGTAAAATTTTATAATACCTATATTCCATCATATATAGAATTTTACCTATAAGTATGAGACAACCTAATTACTATGTAAAAATTAGATATGAAAATACTAATAGCATACCTAATATTTCATTGATATGGAACTCGACACAAATTTCATGCATGGACTTTCGAATAAAAGTATTTTTTAACATTTTGTAGATCATGATTATTTTTCCAATCAAGTTTATCCATGTTTGGTGCTCCCTCTAACCATATGAACCATGTACATGTAGTGAACCACTATGTTACCATTCATATCTAGGCTAATGATCTTTCACTTTCATTCCTTTTTGTAGTATCTCTTTTCAAAAAAATGTATGTCATAAGTGCATGTAATATACCACTATATGAGGATAGTCAATAATATTATTTTGATGACATTTTTTTTATTATTGGGGATTGGTTGTTGGTGTTTTTGGCATTAGAACCTATAGATCAAGATAATACATATCAACTACACTCAATATAATGTAATTTATTGGTGTTCTAATTTGATGTAACATGTCACTTAATTATGCATAGCTTTTTTCCCAATAAGACCTTGTACCCCTCAATGTGGTACCAAAATGCATCAAATGATTAACTAAAGGAGAGTGTGGTACATTATCCATATGTTTAATTAATTCATTTATGGTGATTGGCATGTCTTATAGACTCTATTTCACAAACACTGCAAATGAAATTTGTGCACAATGTTGCATAATCATATTCATCATGTAATATCTAGATTGTGGGTAATATCTAGATTGTAGGTGTCATATAAAATTCATGTAGATCTACTTGTTTCATTCTTAGTTATAACCAATCTCATCTTCCATTTGAAAATAATGTGGGGAGGGAAATATCAATCAACCCTTATGTGACATTCTCATTTATACAATATGCACTAATTCCTAGCCAATCCATTAGATCTCCAAGTTCTACATTAGGATAATTCACCCTTACATGGATCAATTACGTCACTTTCATGGCATTTAGGGGTTTACCAGCCTTTGAATTCATGTGATTTATGATATTTATTTTATTCATTTCCATCATCAGACCCTAAAATACACATTCATTCACATATTAATCAAGCTCCATATGTGCAGATTTCAATTGGTCAAATATAATTTTCTTAGAATTGGATGGAAGTTCGATAAGTGTATTTTGATCAATATAAACATCTTTATAGAACTTGAAATGTTCTATTTTATATTTTAGTTACCTATATACTCTCTCTCTATTAATTTTAAAATTGTAATTTATAGCACATTGATGTCTTCTTTGAACAACAATTATCAGAAAATCTTTAATTTTATGTGGTAAAACCTTAGCAATTTCTTTCACTTGATTGCAAGTTGTTGTTGATGTCATATGTTTTTGTATGGTCATTGATGTCAAAATTATAATTATTTATGGTGACCCATTTTAATACCTTGTGATTCATAGTGAGGAATTATGAAATGAGTGATTATAAGTCCTTAATGAAGGATGATGTCCTGAAGTGATGAGAAGGATTAGGCACGGGATATCTTGTTTGGTGTAAGAAGGAACATGATGAATCTAGGAGATAAATACATAGATGCATATTAGGATGTTTGAGAACATTTTAACATGAAATTGAATCATTGAATCGCCCATGCATGTCTCAAAATATGACTATAGTATTAAGGCCTATAGGTCTAATATGCAAATAAGCTAGTCTTAGACTCTGTTTGATCTAACTAGGGGTCCTATGATGTTAGCAATACATATTAAGGATGAATAATAGTGTTATATCATATTATAATTTGTTTGAACATGTGAATGATGTTGAAAGTGCATCTATAATGAAAAGAAGATCAATTTTGAGGCTTAGTCCTTGCATGAGAAGCCTAGTATTAAAGCACAAGATTAGTAGCTTGTTAAGATGATCAGTATGAGACTTGTGTGAAGAAGGTTGGTTGAATTATTATTATTATTATTATTATTATTATTATTATTATTATTATTATTATTATTATTATTATTATTATTATTATTATTATTATTATTATTATTATGTAATTTTACATGTGTATGAATTTTTTATATTAGTACAATAGTTTTCCAAGAGTGTTCAAAGGTCAAAAATATAATTGGTAGTTTAAGGCCTAGTGTGCAAAGAAACCTAGTGAGGTCTAATGAGGGCTCAAGTTGAGTTTTTAAGGTGATAGAGCTCATGTGATCATGGTATGAGGTTTTATAATTTAAAAAAAATAAAAAAATAAACCAATTTTTTGGTCCTTAGGTGAAGGATAAATGAAGAAAACATGTTTTGAGGTCTCATGTGTATTTAAATTGAAAGTTTCCAAACTTGAGAAGGAAGTATAGATGCTCATTGGCACGTGTAAAATTTCCATGGTGTTACAATAATTTTTTTATATATTTAAAACGTTCATAATAATTATTTACAATCATTAGGATGTGGTCTCAAGGATAGAGTTGTATGAATAATCATTAAGGATTGAAATTGTTCCAAAACCCTCTCAAAACCCTTATAGTGATTCAATGGTGAAAATATTGTTGGAAATGTCCCATAATGGTTCTATAGAGTTATCTTTATGATTTTATGTGGTGTATTACTTCATAAGTCTTCTCTAGGTAGAGGAGGTTTGTCAGAGTAGTAAGTGTAACCTATAGAAAAATGTTTGTTTCTGAAGAATTTGATGTTACAAGTAGGGTTGACCTAGTCAATATATGAAAATGGATGGAGGTTGAAGTTAAAGAATAATTATTTAATTCCATAATGTTTTTTTTGACAAGGTATATAATATTGATAACCTATTTTTTTCACTCAAGTTGACTTATCACTAAACCAGAAAAGAGTGAAAATAGTGACAAAAATAGTCAAAGTGAGAAAGAGATTAGGAAATGGTTGAACATGATTAGCGAAGGATAATATTGATTGATTTTATTTTTAAATTCATATAACTCATGTTAATGTTTATTATGTGATTTTTAATTCATTTCAAATTTTGAAAATAATGTTCTCAAAGTGACCTGTATGAGTGAGTGAAGATAGTAAATTGTCTATATTTAACATTAGACCTATATATATATATATATATATATATATATATATATATATATATATATATATATATATATATATATATATATATATATATACATATATACATACATACATATATATATAGATACATACATATATATATATATATATATATATACATACATATATATATATATATATACATACATATATATATATATATATATATATATATATATATATATATATATATATATATATATATATATATATATATATATATATATATATATATATATATATATATATACATACATACATACATACATACATACATACATACATACATATATATATATATATATATATATACATACATACATACATACATACATATATATATATATATATATATATACATACATACATACATACATATATATATATATATATATATACATACATACATACATACATATATACATATATATATATATATATATATATATATATATATATATATGTTAATTTGAGTTAATATTTTTTAACACCTATGAATTTTATTTTTAATTTCAATTAAGTGTCCTCATAGATGTTAAGAGTCATGTTCACCATGACTGGTTCCCAAAGCAAGAATGGCAGTTCTAAGTAAGAGTGATTGGCTTGAGGATCTCTACACTTATCTGATGCATATAATTAATTTGATATTGTTTTTAATACATAAATTCATTATTAGTTATTTATATAATATTTATATATATCAAAAAGGTTTTTATATGTGAAAAATAAAATGGCCTATCTAGCTAAGTATGCACTGTGTAAGAGAGGCTTGTAAAATTGGTCTGTAATACCAATAGTTAACTCTAGAGATTAATACATACAATGTTTTAGGTTTATCTATAGGTATCATAAAAAATATTAATTTTAATTATAAGTTTTGTAAGTTCCATTAAAAGTGCTAAAGACAAACTTCTATGTGACTATGTTTTTTGAACTATAGGCAATTCTGAGTGGTCATATTGCAGAGATGTGTTTGGGGTGTTTTACATAGCTTTGAATAATCTATTAAATATTATGAGGTTATATAATTATAAAAGTTTCATGTTAATTTAAATTTATTGATGAAAATTTCATATTTATATGTCTTTTATCATATATTTTTTACTGTACTTTGGTAGTATTTGACCATTCTGAGTGGTCATGTTGCAAGACTAGGTTTGAGTCCTTTTGGCTTGTTTGGTGATGTCTAATGGACATGGTAGTGACCATGAGATAATTTTTGATATTTTAATTTAATTTTATTATATTTTTTTTATAAAATTTATTGTATACTTCTATCTTGTCAGAGATACTTTCAGGCAATGAGAACCCGTAATGGCTAGTAGGCCTAATAGCATGGTTCAAATGATGAATTGGAATTATAGGAGGTGTTGAAATATGTGGTTATTATAAATGTTATAATTTAGGTTTATTATAAGTGTTTAACTCATTTATAGACACTCATAATGGTCCAAGAGGCTAGAAGTGTATTGTGTGCTTAAAAAAAACCTAATTGCATTAGGTCTCCTATAGGCCTAATGGAGGTATTGGATTATAAAAGGTATGAATGACATATGAAATTATTTTATCACTTATGTATCATGTTTATGGACATATTATAATCGTAATCCATGTTTTTAAATCTTCTCTACTGACCAAGATGGGTGAGAGCAAGTGTTGTGTATATAAGCAAGGCCTAATTGGCCTATTTGAACTAGTATGAGAGATGTGATCATAAGTGTAGATAAGAGATATTTAAGGAGTATAATTAGGTCATTAATGACCATAATAATAATATACAAACCATTATTATTATCTAATAAATCTTCTTCACGTGAATGATAAGGTTAAAGGACCTAATGAACCTAGAAGAGGCATGTTGAGTGAGGAAGCCTATGTGGTTGTTTGAGAGAGGTAGACCGTTAAAGTGAGATAAATGAGGTGAGATGTGAGATAATATAATTATATTAATAATATGAGTGTTCTAGGTATAGGAAAAATATTTGAATTTAGATAGATAATATATAGAGCTGAAGAAGAAGTTACCATCGCTTGTTTGAGCAACAAATTATTGTCAAGGTGATCTAGCTTGTCTTAGCTAGGTTGGTGCTTAGTTAAGAAGGGAGTTGGAGTTTCCTTAAATTTCGGATCTTTTATGAGTTTTATTGAATTTTTTGGGTTTGTTCCATGTCACTTAGGGGGTTGCAATTTGGTGCTTGCTAATGGACTAGTTGGGTTGGTGCTTAACTAGTGAGGGGTTAGTGCTCTTTGTGGGGTTGGTGCATCACTAAATGTTATTTCATTACTTATAAGATAATATTACAAGTGGTGTGGTAGTTTTTTAATCCCCCATGATGTTTTCCCACATATATATGGTGTACTTGTGTTATGTGTTTACTTCATGCTTATGTGATTGTTCTTTCATGCATTGTTATATCTCTTGGTTAGTTTAAATGGTTAAAGACTGATAAACGGAATTGAATGAAATTTTTGTACACTAATTCACCCCCCTCAGTGGTTATGATTCCAACACACTTATTTCATAAAATTTATTATATTTCCGTTATATTTATATTGACCTCCATTTGCATGTGTGAACTGAAAGATTGGATTGGCTCATGTTATCAACATCTCTTCTACTTGGGTTAATCATGCAAGTTCTTGTCACTATGGACCAAGATCCATATTATTTGATGATAAAAATTGATGATCATTTTTCTCTTGTCAATGTATATGGAAAATTGGACCTTCAAGTTCTCTATATATATTTATCCTAGGATAACTTTCTTGACAAATATAACAAATACTTAGTGAAGCCAATTTTTCTAGACAATGTTGAAAAGTCATTTATAACATCTTTAAATCTACCTCTATATTTCCACTATTTTAATTTTTATTTTGTATATTATTTTCAATACCATCATCCATTTAATTTCCTTATCTATTATCTAGAGTTTCTAACACATGTTCTATTTTCATTTAATTCACTTCTTTAGATGTAGCACCAACATGAGCATTCATTAGATAATGTCTTCAAATTGCTTCATGATTATGTTATTATATTTGGTTTCTTTATTCTTCTATAAATTGACTAAAATTAATTTATCTTTGAATTCTTTTTCTTAATTTATGCTGACTAAATTGATATGTTCCTGTGTGTTATGCCATCATTTCTTGGGCATGTTCTCTCATTTCTACTTTCAATTCTTAAACTGAGATTTTTACCCTCATTTTGCTTGTATTTCTCTTTCATTCTCATTAATTTGTTATCTTTGTTATTTTGTTGTTTTGTTATGTTTTCACATTATTGTATTTGATATTATTGAGCATATTAACTTTAGTATTCTATTTAATTTTCTTCAATTTCAAAATTTAATCCTGGACGTGTCATGCCTATAAAATATAAACATAAAATATTCAATCTTTTTTTCCAAAAAAATTAAACTACAATTAACCTTATTTTATAAAAACACAAAAATAATAAAATTATACTATTAATAAAAATTAATAAAATACATCTCATTATATATAATAAAATATCATATAAATAAAATTAACTATAATACTATTTTATGTTTTAACTCGTCATTGAACTATACGTAACTATAATATGTATATTTTATAAAATAGTAACATATAAACTAATTTAAATAAAATTATCTATAATACTATTTTAGATTTTAACTATTGATGCCTATGTATAATATATCATATACCAATAACTATACATATTTAATATATCAATATAACAATAGTTTATGGATCATAATATATAATACATTGATGCAATAATAATTTTATTTATGATATATCATATAAATAAAACTATATATAATATTATTTTATCTTTTAAATGTTCGTTGAACTCTAACTATAATATATATATTATAAAATATTAACATATAACATAATAGAAATAAAATTAATTATGTAACACAACAACAACAACAACAACAACAACAACAACAACAACAACAACAACAAAATTAGGATATAAATAAAATTATATTATAATAAAGCAACATAATTAGGTTACATATAGTTTAATGTATGTGATTTCATTTTTAGTTTTAGGTTTTCAAGGATTATTGAATATATTTAGGGAACACTTCAACCAAATGTAACAACATATAGTACACTTCTAAAAACATCCATATTTTGGATTGATTGGTTTGGGAGATATATATTCTTCATTTGAATTCCCCCAAAAAAGTAAAAATAGTTGTCTATATGGTGTGATGGGACTATAGAATTCCAAATTCAAAACCCATGATGACAAAAAAACCTACGTGGAATGATAGAAAAATCTAGTTGCAATGTAGTGTATTTATATTTTTATTCGAATGTTATTTATATAAACAAAGTGTCTGTTTATTACATCTTTTATAAGTAATTTCTAACTAGTTATATTTTTTATAATTTATTTTTATATGTTAGCATAAACAAAAATAAAAGTTATCCACTCACACCATTACACTCCTAACTACCACTATATTTAAGATATATATGATATTACATTAAAACATAATTTATTTTATTTTCATCATCTATATGTTTAAAATTAAAATAATAATGATAGTTAAGAAAGTTAGTGCTATAAGAAGAAAAAGATGAACCTTGCATTCCCGTGGTGGTACCTTGTTCTTATCACCAAAATAAGATCCAATATCTTGTTTTACTATTATAGTAGTATTCTTACCTTTCTTATTCCCAATCCATTTTGGACTAAATTTTGGATGGAGATTCCAACACTTAACATCTCCATGGCCTTTTCTATTGCAATGAGATAAAAAAGGCTTCCCATCCTCTTTCTTGACCATGGAGGTATGTTTCATCTTACATTGTACTTTACATTTGATTTTAGTTGGTTTACTAGGATTATTTATGAAGTGTCCCCTATCCTTATTCACTTTACCCCTTGATTCAATATGGGTATCTTGGACACAAACTTCATCAAGATTAATGGGTTTAAACATAAGGATTGTATGCTTTAAGTAATTATGTAACCCACTAATTTATTTCAAAAGAGTCTCTTGAGTGTAAAGAGGAGTGGATAACACCAAAAACATATTTATAAACTCTTTAGTGTAATATTTTACATTTTGACCCTTACTTTGCTTTAAATTTTATCAATCCATAGTATCTTGTTGTATATATCCTAAAGTTTAATCGACTTTTTAATGTAGAAATAAAATCAGCCTATGAAGAGATCACTTTACCATGTTTTAGGATATCTTATTGTGTTTTAATCTCCCACTAAATGAGTGTTGTGTTACCCATGCAAAGAGTATCTAAGTGTATTTGTACTTCATTGTCCTCAACATTTTGAACGTTGCATTACACTTCAATTTTCTTGATCTAATGATCTAGTTTATCTTGACTAAGTTCTCCATTATAGTTTGGCAAATCAAACTTCACATCAAGCTTCAACATAAAATAAACAAAATAATAAAATTTGTTTTTCTTATCATAAAATAAAGAAGGTTTGTTAGGATATGGAGATTTAGGATATTCTTCTCCTTTACCCTTACCACTGGTTGAGGTATCTTCCTCTTCTTTATCCTTAATTCTCAGCTTCTTCTTTTTTATACAAATCTTCCACCATGCTCTTCATCTCAATAAAGGTTTGATTTAATGTTGCTTATGAATTTAGTTATACTCTATGAGAATCCATGGCTTGAAATGCATGTTTTGCACCAATTTTGAGGTTATATTCTTCAGGAGATACTTCACCATGCTTTCTCTTAGACTTAGTAAGCATGCAAAATGATAAATTGTGAATCCCAAAAACCACATGAAAATAGACCCTGATTAGCTTGCTTTGATACCAAAGTTCATCTAAATTTTTACTTAATATTTATCAATTTTGGATACTCGTAACAAAAATTTCAATTTATGTCCTTTTACATGAAATTGGCTTATTTTATTAAAAATAGGTTTAATACTACTTCAAATCATAATTTAAATGAATATAAATAGAGAAAATGGAAACCAAATTATAACAAATTTCACCCTTTTTGGGACTCCAAAAAGTGCTCAAATTGATCTATTAAATGGTGCAGAATACATTTTACATCTATTATTTACAACAAAATATGAATTTGGTCTACAAAATAACCTATGTTCCACCTTTAGGAAGTCTCTACAATAATATCCTATGTGGGAGTTTCGTTTCCTGCATATAAGGATACTTGGTTACTTATTTCTTAGTGCAAAGGATAAAAAATCAAGATTTATTATCTCCACGTATATATTTTTCAAATTCAATAATGAGCCTTTTATAATGCTCTCAAGGCCCTTGTTTCATGGGTTGAAGTCTTATTCATTTACCCAATGCATTGGGATTTGTTTTGCCTTCTTTAGGATTGGATAAATATTACATGTATTTTGGATGGGATTTAATCCAATATTAAGAGGGGTTTTTTAATAATAATGTTTTAATAAATATCTTAACACCATATGAATTCATATTAAGACCAATCATTGCTTAAAACTCATATCATATCATACGAAATTATTTTTTGGAATTTAATGTGTTAATATACCATTGGTACACATGTCAAGCCCTGATTGGGTCATTACTACACATCCAATCACCATGCTAACATCATCATTATACTCTACTTGCTTCAATAGGTCATAACATTCACAGACAATGTCTATTTGACCTTGTTAAAAATGTGTTTGATTCATCTCAACCAAGTCTTCCTTGTTGGTATGTTTCCTATATGGTTGAAGACCATTTGATTAGATGGATGTGGGGATCCTCCTAGATCACATCATGAGTGATAGGTTCAAGTAGCTAATATTTTTTTGAAGCAAAAAAAATCTAAAAAATATAACATGATCTTATTATTCATATCCTTTCATTTATTATCAAGAACTAACACCTATGCAGTATTCTTGAATACATGAAAATAAGATACATCAAGATTGATCCTAGACCAGGCTTCTCAACGAGTTTTGTTGTACACTTCCTTATGGGGAATGTAGCTAAGGTTATAATTGGCATAATTTGTGGCTCCTTCATAATATTTAGGATACATATCTCTAGAGCAAATCATATAGTTTTTTATGTTCTTCAATGTGTGATTATTCTACATTGAAACACCATTTTTTTTGAGAATATAGGGAACTATGAGTTGATGTAATATGTCACATGTTATGAAACATTATCAAAATTCATTAGAGGAATATTTCCCACCATTATTTTTGCATAAATTTTTGAGTGGAAGATATTATTAATTCTATTAAAATCATTAAAGGCTTCAAATTTTCCAATTATTTCAATTTTTTACTTGAGAAACTACACCCAATTTTTTTTATAATAATCATCTATGAAGGTGAGTACATATTTGCCAGAAGATAAAGAGTGAGTGGGAAAGATCATGATATCACTGTGTATTATTTAAGATAAATTTTAGATTGATATGTCTTACACTTTTTAAAAGGTTCCTAGTGTTTTTTTCTAGGCATATAATCATGATAAACTCCTTTAGTGTAAGACACCTTGGGAAGACTAATCACCAATTATTTTGTGATAATATAGTATAGTTATTCTATAACATGTTAAGCAATTGGTAACTATACCAAATTTAAAACACTCATATAATATTTATGCCATAAACAATTTGAAATGCTATTTTTCCTTTTGATTTGTTACTGAACTATTATATGAAAACTTATCTTGTGGTAAATCCAAATCCCATTGCTAGGGCTTCTCTCCAACTATGGATATCTATAAATTTTTCAAGATCTTATTTAAAAATTCTATCTATCCATCTCTTTAGGAGTGGTATGCACTTCTAAATTGTAACTCAGTCCCCATCATCCTTCACAAAGTCCTCCAAAAATAATTTAGAAATTTCATGTCCCTATCTGATGTAATTGTTTCTAGAACACCATGTAACCTCACAATATATTAAAAACTAATTCTTTAACTCTAGGTATCATTAGTTTTTTTACATGCAATAAAATGAATGATCTTAGAAAACCTATCTACAATAAAACAATTGAATCATTACCTCTTTGTGTGTTTGGTAATCTCAACATAAAATCTATACTCAAATTTGTCCATTGTCCTCTTGAAATTTGTAATGGCATGTATATCCTTATATTATGTGCATGTATTTTTGCCAAATTTGAAATGTATCTTATCACATCTCTATTTATATTTGGCCAAAAATAATTCTCCACAAAATATTTTGTCTTTTTATTGGCAAAATGTCTAGCCAAACGACCATAGTGTAATTCTCTTATTATATTGTGTCTTAGAGACCCAATTGGAATACATAATTGTTTCCCTTTGAATAGATAACCATCTTTCATAAGATACTCTTCATAAACATTGCTTGTATCACTTGTCAATAGATTCTTACATTGTTCAACTATCTTTCCAAAATTTACATTAGTATCATATATTTTAATAAATTCAAATCCAACTACTTCACTCAACATAGTAGTTAAAAACCCCACTCTCATGTTCAAAGCATCATCTACCTAATTTTATTTCCCTAATGTTTTATTTAACACAAAATTTTAACCCTACAAGAAAGACACATACTTTTCATGACTAATATTTAACTTATTTGGAGTGTTTACATATATCAAAGCTTCATGATTAGTAAATAAGATTAAATCTTTAGGCATTAGGTAATGTCTCCAATGCTTAATTCTTTTATAATGGTAGAAAATTTAACATCATACCTAAAATACTTTGTTCTTACCTCATTCAATTTCTCACTAAAATATGTTATTGACTTCCCTTCTTGACTCAACATGGCACTAATTCCCACAAACAAAGCATCACAATCAATGCCAAACACTTTGATAAAATATGGTAATGTTAAAACTAGCTTTTCTGTAATTTTATTTTTCAACAACTCAAAGCTTTAAGTTCTTTCCCATGTCC
>JARHVA010008080.1:42500-70000 GCA_037957365.1 Torreya grandis
CTTTTGATACTCTCCTGAATGAATTAGATTTGTGTTTCATTAAAGTGATGTTAGACTTATTATCTCACACAAAAATAATGTATAGTCTTACATATTGTAAAATAATATCCAAGCCCTAACATGCCTACCTTTTATTGAACATACACCTGAATTATGTTTGATGACCTATAACATGTAAATATTTTGAGGCATATTACTATTCACACCAGTTAATTTTTTACTAGACTTAAAGGAGATATCATTCTATTATATTGTGTCTCTTAAATGATAATGTTACTAATGTACATAAGTTTATTATCATTCTTCATTCTTAAGGGCTAAATTTTGATCAAAAGACTATTCCTTCATTTAATATGTTTTATCTTGAATCCCTATCCATATTTTGAATATGAATGACTTTATTATGCCTAATCAAAAATATTTCTCAAAGGCCAACAAATGATGTTTTGGTAGATGTTTCTAGAAACCTTTCATGTAGTCATTTGGAGATAGCGTTATGTCATTATAAAAAAATGATCTTGTCTTGTATCAAATATAGATTGTTATCATTTTTATATAATTGTTTTTTCCAAATGAAGTGTTAAAATTCATTCCTTATAGTGTTGTAGTGTTCTCATTAGTGAGACTTTATATATGAAAACAAAGTTGGTTGTGTTATGTGGCATGTTTAGATGGGATGTGTTACAAAACAAGCACATTTTATTTGTAGTATTACTTAGTAATTGCTACAAATTGGCACCCACTTAATGCAACTAGTTATGGTAAATCTTGTTTGTTCTATCTTCCACCACCATGAATCCCCAAAATATATTATTTGGTTATAAAAAAGTGATTAGTTGGCTTGGTAGTGAATTGACACCTTCTTCCAATGCATCTATTCAAAACTTTTTACCTAAAAGATAGTTCTTTTAGTGGATTTGGCCATGATTATTTCATAATACACACAAGTTTGGAATAATTTCTATTCTAAGATTTTGTTTCAGTTATGGAAGGGAACAATTGATTCAACATTTATTCATGATATTTTAGACGATTTTTTTTTATATTGATAGCAAGGTTCAAGTCATCCCTAATGTCAGGATGCAAATTCAATTTAAAGAAAAAAAATGTTTGTCTCTATGTAACTTTCCTGGAGACAATGTTCGATCGTTGAGATAGTTCCCAATGTGTAGTGAGTCAAGTCCATCTAGACTCACCTCACCATAGGTCACCCCCATGGGATTATGGGTATGGACATCTCTAGAGGAATCAATCTTCTAATAGATGTCCTAATGGCTCTATGTGGTGGAAATAACTATATCTAGATCATAACTCTTGAGTTAGTGGTAGTGGTTGTGGTGGCCCTACTAATGGATGGTGCCTCGGTAAGGAAAATTGCCTCACTTGGCACTACTAGCTTTATCCAATAGGAATGACAATGCAAAGGATAAAGATAAATAAATTTTTGATTACAAAAAAAAAACAAAAACAAACAAACAAACATGCAATAGGGATTTACCACTTGACTCTATAAATCCATTTCGTAGAAGTGGTTAGGTGGAAAGGTTTAGGGTGATAAACTAGATGATCATCCACCTCCACCACCCATGTTTAATGTTTGAGTTTGTCATATTCTCACTTAATGTTAATTCCACCTTAAATAGATGTGTGATCAACATGTGATTTATTATATACATACATTTAAAAAATGCATAGTTAATGATGTAGTTATCCTTATATGTGTAATAAGGGCTAGGTGTGAATTAAGGAATGCTACCATATTATATTAATATTTAATGTTTTATGTAGATTATATTGTGTATGTAGATTATATTTTTAGATAGATCTTAGGAATACTTGATAAGATATGACACTTTGATTTTGGGGGTACAAATAGCTATATATGTGTATGGTCTATTATCAATTATGCAATAAATTAATGGGCAATTACTTTGTGTAAAGTTGGTTCAAATATTTTGGATCCAAAAGCAAACTTTTATTAATATAATAATATATAATACAATGTTAGTCATGTAAAAGAAAAAATAGGTGAAAAATTCACACCCCAAAAGCAAGCCAACAAAAAGTTAATCGTCCAACTATTTCATTTGGTATCATAACAGATTTCTATTAGAGGATAGATGCAATGAGGGAAACATTAATTTCTGTTTTGTTGACAGCCATACGAGAATCTCTTATAGAGTTAAATTTATTCCATGGTAGTTTATTAGATCAGAATTTATTTTTTAATAGCATACAGATTAGACTTAAGGTGAGTGAAGCAGCCACAAACTATGTGGATGACGTGAAGCTGTAAGAGGAGCCTGGGTCTTCTGATAAGTGTGAAGCATTTCTTTCTATGTTTTGTTTTAAAATTTGTTAAGGCATCACAAATTATAGTAACTCTAATGAATGAAGTGTGTAAGATTGTGAGTGAGGAATGCAAATGGCGCAATAAGAAAAAAATTGTATAGAAAGAATAGAGAATACTGTGTGAGAGGCTAGATGCTGGAAATTTGAATGCAAAGGGCACTATCTCAGCTGGTGGGAAACTTCCTCTACCTGGCGCGCAGCTTATGTGGAAATATAATAGTATAGAAAATAGTGACAGCATGGGGTTATGCTGCAATCTCTTTAATCATATCATGGCCTGCATGTAAATCACGGCTATCAAGTAATCATATGTTTATCCGAGGACTTGTCAATTAATAATTAGCTTTTTCAGAAGTGTCGTTAAATTTACTTTTCCTTTTTATAAGTGAAGTCATTTAAATCCTTGTGTTGTTTTATTGTTTTCTTTTAAATAAGTAGTATTTATTACGTCTCAATAGTTTGTTTTCAAGTCATAGGGATTCTCCAAACATTGGGATTTAAACCAATAAAATTTCATTCAATGTAATAGTAATATGGTTATTGTTTTAGGTTATAGATCAATAATAGTCAATAGTTAGACGGTTTGTTATTTGATCAAGACCAAAAGGTATTTAATTTTATAGCATTGTTTATCTAGTCGATAGATTTGTATTAAATCTACATTGAAAATTTAGTAGTATATAGTCTTTTGTTAAATGTTCAATAAATGAGGTATACCACATATTTTAGTATAGGGGTATTAGTGTCTTATGTTTCTTTTTGACAGTTAAAGTATGTTTTTTATGTTATTATGTAAAAATTAATTAATTTTTTTAAAATAGAGATATTATTAGGTGAATTTGATGTCCTTGTGTTAAATATGTTAATTTTGTGACGGAGTTTTACAATTAAATATGACATGCACTTGAAATTTATGACCAAATATGTTGTGTGAGCAACATATAAATGGAAGTCACAAGTAACAAATGCTGGAGGCTAAAAATTGATCTCTCATCAGCCATTAATGACTAGGACACACTATATAATATTGATACCAACATCGATGCAAAACTAGGTAAACTGAATAGAAGAATCCAATAACAGTCGATATTACTTATATTGTTCATGATCGAGTGACAAGTATCCATGACAGATGCTACAAATGAAGACAAGGAGGCCTTCATCCTAAAATATTTTAGTTTTCATCTTTTTAAGTGTGGTGTGTTAAAAATGTAATATTGTAATAAAAAAAATTCCCTACTATAACGACATGTTTTAAAGATTCATATTTTCAAGAGCCTTATTTTGTAAGGACATGAAGAGATTTAGAGTTAAACACAAAATGGATTGAGTCTCAAATAGTTTGGGAGTTTTGGCATTTGTGAATTTGGGAAAAATGGTCCAAGAACTCAAAAATTTAAATAAGATGTTACAAATTTGTCAAGTTTATGAGACACCTTGATGGAGTCGTATTTGGTCACAAGATTGTTTTAATAGAAAAACATTTGAAGAATGTGTAGTACTTTTTTTCTACATGTTCACACTAAGAGGAGAATCCTAGGATTTATTTTTATATGTGAATATATTTGAGTGAGAAGTTAGTATTCACAGATAATAGATTTGGAGATATATTAGGAATACATGATAAACAATGATTCCTCAATTTTAGGAGTACAACTAGCTATATATTTTTATGTCTTATTACTGATTATGCAATGAATTAATTATTAATTAATTTTTGTAAATTTGATCAAAATACTTAAGTTTTGATGTCACTAAATAAATCCATTGTGTAGTAGCTATCCTAGTGGTTCCTTGCAGTGTTAATTTCTATTTTAATATCATCACTCTCAAACTACTACTAGTGGTGGTGGTAGCCCTATTAGATGGAAAATGCCTCAATAAGGAAAATTATTTCACTTGGCACTTACAATTTTACTTAGTAGTAATGTAATACAAATTATAATGATAAAGAAAAAAATGATTAAAGGTTGGATTTAGAAACTAATTTTGTGGATCCTTTTAGTATATTAGCTAGGTGGAGAAGGTTAAGGCAACAAACTAGATGATCCTCCACCTTCACCATCTATGATTAGTCTTTGAGTGTGTCATATTCTTAGTCGATGTGAATTCTACCTTAATTAGATATGCTACGAGGATGTGATTTATTATGTATGCACAATTATTAAATTCAAAATTAATGAGATATTTATCTTCATGTGTAATAAGAGATATGTGTCAATTGAAGAATTTTCCCACATTTTAATCCATTAATAATAATATATATCTTTTGTTTTAAATTTTATATATAATAGTCATTTATGTTCTTGTGGAAAGTAATTGAGCTTAGAGTGATATGCTTAGATAGAATTTGTAATATTGGTTTTTATTAGAGGAGCTTCATAACACTCCATTTACAATCATTTAACTATGCATTCCATTTAGATGGATCACTGTTGATAGTCACATATGTTTACACACTAAGATTCATGGAAGCTAATTTTTATTCATTTCATTTAAGAATTGATCATATTTTATAGACATTTACTTCAACAACTTCATTTTTATGTATTCTCTTCATTTTAGATGGGTACCTTATTAGGTATAGTTGTTGGGACCCATACTTATGAGCATTGGCCTTATATTTAATATCACATCACCTGAAACAATAACATAGAATTGATCCCTATTGATTACATAAAACAACTACAAGATTATACATAAATAAACCTCAATTCAAAATTAAAGTTGACATGCAAAATTTCAAAAAAAAAACTAAAATGTAAAAAAAAAACTTTATTATTAGTAGTTGTTATTTTTAATAAGTCTCGCATGCAAGTGCATGCAACTCTAAAAATCCCCTGAAATAATTTAAACACTAAAATTAGCCTATAAGATGAATTTCAACTGAAGTTTTTGTTTGGTTATAAAAATATATAATTTTTAAAAATAAAAAACCATAAATAATCATTAAACTACAATTTTGGACCTTTAGATTGTCTCGTTTGGCCTCAAAAATCTTTAAAAATAAATACCTTTAAGTGAAAAGAACAATTTAAGGCATCAAGAAACCTTTTAAGATGATCATTTTGGTACATAGAAGAGCTCAAATAGAGCTACAAATCAAAAGTTATGGCCTATGAAAGTTTACCTATTTTTCTACATCAACTTGGATTCATCTCTTGAATTAGTGGAGATATAATATTATAAGGAGTCTTGTTCAAATATAGTTATTGTTGATTACACACATATATTTTATATTACACATAGTTAATATAATATCTTTATTGATAAATATACTTTTTTCTTAAATAATATATGTAAATAATATATTTTCTAGAGATCTATGAACTATGTTATCTTTTTTAAGATTTATTATTGGCCCCACTACTTAACTATTTGTTATACTATTTTTATGGTCCATTGATACTTATTTTCATATGATTTTGTTGGTTGTCTCTTAATTTTTTTTATTTTAAAATTATTACTTATATTTTTAAGCTAACTATATATTTAATCTTAGCTTTAGATGATATGATATTTTCGTGTTTGATATTATGCATTCAACATATTATATTATTAGTACATGAAGACTTATATATAACAAAATTTGCATAGACATAAAAAAACATATTCAAATATAAAAGACTAGTTTTAAAAATTAATGTTAAACATATTCTTAATTTTGATATTACTTCATATATGATTTTTTTATATTAAATTATTTATTTATTAATAAAAATTTATTTTAGTAATTATTTATTTCTCACATATCATGCCTTGTATAATGTAAAAGTATTTTATAATGTTAATATTTTAAATGAATTTTTCAATTGTTGTGGTTTTAATTTAAAATTATATTTACTTTTCACTTTTCAATTTTACAAACAAGATATAAAAATATATTTAAATATATATCATGTTCAATTAGTCAAATAAAAATTTAATGTTTTAGTTACAATTTTTTTTTTAAAGCTTATTTATTTAAATTTACAAAATTTCTTTCTTTCATTTTTAGTCATGCTTTAGTTCCCTCTGTTCATGGTATATTATGGCATTGTTTGGTATCAATTAAAAAAATATTAAATTTATGAATGAAAAAGATATAATTCATAGATTTCCTAAAATTATTGTTATTTAATATATTTGTATTGGATGTATAGCTCAAAAATTTGTAAAAAAAAAAATTAAAAAAAATCTTAATGTGTAATTAAAATTTCTTTTTTTTAATAATGATATTTTAAGTGTAATAAAAGTTTATATATAATAACAAGATATTATATATCTATATGAAGTACAATGTTTACATATTTAAAGTAAAATTTTTTACATATAAACCAACATCAAATGATTATAAGATAAAAATAAGACAAAACAAACAATTATAATCTAGTCAAAAAATTACTCAAATCTTCCAAATTTTAAATAAAGATTACAAAATATTTATAATATATTTACCTATCATACAAAAATTAACCAAAAAAAAAAATATATATATATATATATATATATAACAAATAAAAAGATCTTGTAAAAGAATCACAAGCCATAGAACTCAACAAAACATAACAACATCATTTAATTTATATCAATAATTAAAAAAAAATGGAAACATAAATAAACCGTATGATTTATAGACTAATAAATATCTAAGAGACTTCTTTAGGTGTGAGGAGGATCCTCACATTATATATAAAGTAAATGAAGATTTTTACTGGAATTGAAGTTAGGATATGGTTCCAACTTCCAAGACTATTTATCATCCGATTTTTGTATCAGTCAAAAGTTTGAAATTAAAATAAAAATACTTATAGAAAACAAATCGAACCGTGTGCAGTAAACTATGCAAAAGAGGGGGTTGTCTAAGGTCAAGTAAGACAGAAGCGGGTGGGCACCAACGGTCATGTGACCGTAATGTACGGGAAACCGCAGCTGCCTTTTCCATACAGTGTAGAGCTGGTTTTCCATTCCGTTAATCAGAGAAACCAACACATAACGCTATTCGGTCCTGTAATTTTAGCCCAAATTCAGCTGGAAATGTTTTGAAAAAGACTGGACACACCCACATGGCTATTTGGCTTTTTCATATGATTTTGCGCTGATGAAATATGGACGAATGTGGAAGTACCGAAAGGCTTTAAAGGTGTATGACACGCTGTGCTGCCAGCCCATACGTAATCCAACCTACTTCAAATACAATAGATATATACCTTAGAGAAAACCCAAACTAGCATGATACGTATCATAAAATTTAATTTAATTTAGATCTTAATGTTTACTGGAGGCTAAGAATGGATGGCAAATAGGATTGAAGAAGGTATTCAGTACACACAGGGAATGAATGGTAAATGGCAAATGCCAAATTGAATTGAAGAAGGTATTACATGAATTGAAGAAGGTATTACATGAATTCAGTATATGAAAGGACTGTAAGAAATGTTAAATTTATCTTTAAAGATAAAAAAAGTTTAAAAAGTGAAGTGTGAAATATATTTTTAAAATATAAAAAAAATAAAATAAAAAAAAGTTTTGAAAAAAAATTAATAAGATGCAGATATTATAATATTAAAAGGTAATAGATCTTGAAATTAATCAAATGTATATTTCTTTGTAGATGTGGGCCATGTTGTATGGATATGTATTTTTTTTTAGTTTTTTATGTCTATTTTTTAAAGGTAAGAATTGATATTTTTAACATTGTCTATAGACAAAGAATTCAATTTAGGTGTTCTCTATTGAAATTGAAGTACCTCATGGATTAAGAAAGTTAAACGTATTTGCTCTTCATGTTAAATGAAGGTCTTCAGTGATCCATGAGAACTAAAAAATATAATATGCATATAAACTCATCTTGTTAGTGATCATGATTAGATTACCTCTGGAGTTGATGAGAGAAACTATGAAACTGAGCTAAAGCAATCATTAACAAGGATGGCAACTTCTTCAAGTGCTTGAAAAAATGAATTTA
Source organism: Torreya grandis (assembly GCA_037957365.1). Classification (NCBI taxonomy): domain Eukaryota; kingdom Viridiplantae; phylum Streptophyta; class Pinopsida; order Cupressales; family Taxaceae; genus Torreya; species Torreya grandis. The sequence continues at coordinate 50,800 of JARHVA010008080.1, forward strand.
ATTATTTTGTAAGCACAAATAAAATTGGAAATTATAAATAATTTTTTGTTTCAAAAATGCTGTTGGATTAATCAATGTAACTTTCAAATAAAATTTATTAATGTACTAATAAATATTGTTTTTATTTTCATTTTTAATGAATCGACGAGTAATAATAGAAACCCAAGAAAGAAGAGTCTTTCTATATCAATCTCTACTCTCTTGAAGAGGGTCATAACTCTTGCATATCATTACATTTTTTTTAGACAAATTGCATAAAAGATTTAAATACTAAATGCAAGAATTCCATTCATTTAAAATAAGAGTTCCATTCATTTAAAATAAAAACATTAAAAGAAGAATTAACATTTAAAAAAAATTAAATATTATTTAAATATCCTAAAATTCAATTTGAAAATATTATTTTCAAAAATATCAATATTGGATACTTTTGGTAAGCCTTACTTCTTCCACAAATAAGATGAAAAAAGAGTCCCAAAAAGCCAATAACCAAATATGTGTACGTGCTGTTTATGGAAAAAATTATTATAAATACTATTATCTTAAATATATTGAATGGCGTGACTTCGGTCTTTTTAAAAATTATTTTTACGTCCTTTTTTATCAAAAAATATACTCAGCACTTTTAGTCTTTGTACTCATATTTCTATGCACCGTGAAAAAAAAAATTCAATATAATGGGGTATTCATCAACTATCAGAAGTGTAAAGAATCAAGATTTCAATTGTAAGTTTGTATGCTATGTGGAATTTGGAATAAAACTCAAACCCATTTTTAAAAAAGAACTGCAAATTACACGGTTTCACTTTACATTAGGCGTCATAGATTATATATATAGAATCTCACCATTATGTTCGTATAATAATTTACACCTCGTTGGTATATGGATACCATTCTTTTTAGTTTCTTGGTATGGAAATATATGTATTTATTTAATATATAGATGTTTTATCAATTATGTAATAGAATTTTCTCTTCTATCCATAATCCCTTCACCCCATATACTACAGATAATGGTCATACATATAGTGCGAATAATAGTGATGGAGATCTGTAAAAGCTGACCTGGAAGAGCTCCATTTCTTAATCACTCAAGAAAGGGCATCGACATGGAGATGATCTCAGTATATTTCCTCAAATCTCCATGGACTCATCAAGACCATTACACATTCAACGCAGAAAATAAAACCAAATGATGCAGAGTGGAATTAGGCGATGATAGTTTCGTAACCGCTGTTTGATGTTTTTTGTCACCATTTTAATAGCTGTCGTTTGACCACAGGGAGGTGACTCAAACCATTTTCACTTTCCTTTTCTGACATAACTATCACCTGCATTAAGAGGTTTTTCTTTGTCACCATTTCAAAACCTGTCACTTGACCATTGGTAGGTGACTGATATTATTTACACTTTTCTTTTAAATTTTTGATGATGTTCTTTGGATTGTTTTTATCTAATTTTATCTATATAATATTATTGTCAAGGTCTACGAATGAGACAAATATGCACACAAACACTTAAAAGAAGTTAACATAATCTAAAAGAAAATAACAAATTATTCATGAACATCTATACCCCCTACATTAAGAAATCTTACATTAATAAGAATGTTAAAAAATTGAAATTCAGTAACGTTTTTATTGTTTTTAACAACAAAACAAGTTATCAATTATGGTTCTCTATTTTAAAATAAAGAATAAATTAAAATAATAGTTTTCAAATCAATTAATAATGAAAAGTAATAAATATTACAAAAATAAATAAGACCTCAAATTTATGTAAAATTAATGTTATTTTTATATTAAAAATTTTCAAATTATTTTAAATATTTAATCAAATTTTAAATTTGTTAATAATATTATCAATAAATCTAAAAAAAATAAAGTTTAACATTAAAATTAAAAGTATATCAATCTTAAAACTAAATTATATTTTACTAAATTTTTTATTTAAAGTCTCAACTCAATATTTTAGGTGTTAAATAATTGTTCTAAATTTAATTCATATTATTATTAGAAAAAATATCCGAACCAATTGAATGATTTATTATATATGCATAATGTCAAATTGAAATTCCTATTTTAATAACTTAATTTAAATTTAGTTACTTTTTGTTCTTTGTTGCAACAAGGAGAAAATTGCTTTACTTTGATAATCATAAAGAAAATTAAAATGTTTAATTTGAACAACAAATGTAGGGTAATATTTTACAATGAATAATAAAAATAGAAAAATATTAAGTTAAACAAAATTAATTATAAAGAGAATATGTTGTAAATTTAATATTATAAAAATAGTCACAATTTTTGTTTCTCAATTATCCAAACATGATTATAAATTCTATTTTTTTCAAAATACATTGTTTATGAAATCAGCGATGGAAAATTTTAATATTGTTACATCTTTTTGATAAAAAATTATTTTATGAAATTTATAAAATTATCTTTTCCAATTTATAGTCAAAATTAAATTAGTGATGAAAAATTTATAATATTAAATCAGCGATGCAAAATTTTAATATCGTTACTTTTTTTAATAAAAAAATATTTTATCAAATTTATAAAATTATCTTTTCCAATTTCTAATCATCTTTTTATTCCCTATCTTTCCCTCTTTTGATTTTACCTTATAGGATAAAAATTAAGATCATATTAATTACCAAAATATTACATTTATGAATGAAAAAACCATGATCCAGGGATTCCCTAAAATTCTTGAAACAAATTCTATTTACTTTGGATGTATGGCTCGTAATATTCATGAAAATATCTTTTCAAAGGAAAACATTGATGTACAATTCAAAAATTGTATCTTGTTCATAGTAATGTTTTGGATGCAATGAATACTTTTATAAATGGTATATAGATATTTTATAAATATTGAAATTATAATGTTTCTAAATTTAATTATATTAGAGGTATTTTATTTGAAGTTATATGTATGTATTCATCTTGCATTTTAGAATATTTTTTTAATTTTACTTAAAAAATATAAAAGATAATATTTGAAATTTTCTATTATGTGTCGAGGAGGGCTTATCTGCATTTTATATATTGTTAAAGATTGTTGGGGATCAACTACATGACAAGACTAAGTGTCAAAGAGATCACAACCTCGTAGCCGAAACTAAGAGCACATACCATTTCTTTTAATGTGTTATCTATTTATATTACACATGCATGTGAGATAAATATAAAATGTCATGTATTGGGTCCTTGATTACACAAAGATAGAGCACAGAGCATTCATGTTAATGCTTTATCTATTTATATTACACATGCATGTGAGATAAATATAAAATTTCATGTATTGGGTCCTTGATTACACAAAAATACCTCACCACATCTGGTTTTAAAATTTATAGCTATACCTCCCACTCATTCCTACTATGCACATGCATTTCCACTTTCTTTATCATATGTTATTTCTTTCTTATTTCCTTGAATTATATGGAGATCACCCCTGCTACTAGCTTTTCCTTCACTAAAGAATGGCCTCAAATCTCAAAATAAACTTTTGAACCACATCCTAATCTTCCATGTAAGGTTGTGCCTATAGCTTCAAATCCTCTGCCTTGGATAATGTCCAGATCTTCCCTTTTTAATGGCTTTACATCACCCCAAGGGTCTATTGAGATCAGACCTGAACTCAATTAACATTTTTTGTACCTATCTATGGGTTGTTCAAACATGAGAACAAATATATGTGGTGAAATTGATAGATCTTTGTCTTACTTTTTATTGATGTGGTGAAATTGATAATAAATTGAAGGTAGAAAGGTCTGATGGAAGTTTTTATGGAATAGATTCCATTAGAAAGGTGTGAATTAAAAAATTTACATATTCCATGGGCATTGCACAAATGAGATTGTTCTAGCCAAATAATATATTTTATCTATGTTCAACTTTATCATTTCATCCTTCCTCAGATTATTCACATGATTTTGCTTTACATGAGAAAGTCCAACCAAAATAAAAATTGGGGAAAATACAATAGGTTTTGAGTTAGAAACCCAACATCGTTGATTGTGTAGCAACCTATTTCCTTAGTTTTATGCTTGAGTAATAATAGGAAGTAAGAGATTAGGTAATTTTGTTTTGATAAAACCATTATTATCAATATTGAAATTTATTCTCATCATCTAGGCCTACGTGCTTATGTTGAGTTATCTTTTCTATCATATGGGTTCATTTTAAAAACTTGAGAGGGACTAATCACACATTGACCATGATATAACTATTTAATGAGTTTTTAATGCAAAGCCTTCCCATTATAGCATGAATATAGGTGATAGGTTCCCCTTCCTCAAAAAGGGGGTCCCAACCATGAGCATTCATTAACCGTCAAAGGTATAAGAGTGATAATGTATAAAAATCCAAACATCGAGGAGAGGTAAGGAGACCCCAAACCATCTTTTGGGTGATGTTTTTAATTGATTCAAGCTCTGGATTAAATTAGAGAGCTCAAATAATTTTTTAAACTTGTTCATGAAAGCATTATAAATGAACTTGAGGAGAAATCAAAGGTGACCTCAAGAGTTTGATGTCACCTTAGATGGAGAACTCAAAAGTACAAGAGCAGATCAAGATGTTTTGAGAGGGTGAGCTCACTTCTTAGATTCAACTCAAGCTTCATAAAACTTGGTAAACCTTGTGTCTCTGTAGAGTCAAAGCATTTCATTGTTTCAAGAACCCATAGGTGTTATAAGAGAACATGAGCTTAAACTAGCCTTTTTCAGACTTTACACCAGATTAACTTCATGAAAATTAACTCTCAGCAACTCAATGCTTTCTTGATGCTTGATGAGTATACTTTTGTGTAGATCAAGAGAAATATATGAGAGACATAGGGTACTTAGGTGTGAGAGAAGCATGAGTATGGGAACTAACTCAATGAAGCTTTTATAATAGTTTGAAACATGAGTGTGAATCAAGCAATGAGAACTTGAAAAGGATAAGTTGGCTCTACAACACTTAAAATTTTAAACCCTTATTCAAATGAAAACATTGAGTTGGGGAACGTAAACATACCTTAGCTTGGTCAACCTTTTAATGATAATTCAACATCAATATCATTCACATTTTTTCTATGAAACCTTGTAGTGCACTAAAAGAGAGAAAGAGGGTCCCCATGAATTTTTTTGTAACCCAGTGTCACTTGGCTTATCAACATGTAAATATTACCAATACACTATATATAGGTTGGGTGTACAAGATCATACCATTTGTGTTTATCTTTCCCATCCAACCACCACAATTTCCATATTTTACCTATGGGTAAGTACACACATTTGAGGGATAAAAAAGGGCCTACCATGGACATGATTTTTTTGAAATTTTAGAAATGTGAACTTTTGTAGTTAATTTGAGATTGCTACACTAAAAAATTGAAGATGGTATAAAAATATGAGTTATAGAATTTTGAATCTAAGTTCCAAAAAATAACTTTTAAAAAAAAATCGTTAAGTATAAATATGAAAAACATCTAAACTTCTTATATGACCTCCTATTTTTCTCAAAAAAACATAGTAGATATATTGCCATGTATCCCACCATTTTTCAAGCTTTGTTACATATTTTTTGAAACCCTTTGGTGAATATTTAGATAAGATCTTATAGTTTGTTACAATTTTTTTTTTTATATATTTTTTGAATTAATATTTTTTTATTTATTAATTTTGTAATTAAGTAGATCTTCAAAATTGATTAAAAAAATGGATAGCCATTTGTGTGGGCCCCCTAACTATCTCAAAAAAAGAAAGGTAATTTTTTTTGAATGTGTGTAGAAATAGCCTTAGATTTTTACCATATAATTTGCTTTGCATTTGGATCAATGAGAAACAAATTGCATAAACATGAATAAGCATGTCTATGTGCATCATGTAGCAGCCTAAAAAAGGTATAGTTAGAAATAAATATAGTTTGAACCCTTAAAATAAACTAAAATTTATAAAAAAATATATATTTAAAAAGAAGACAGTGTGCTTATCATGATGGTAATAATTTTTTGAATTTTGATGTTAAAATCCATAGTTTATTTGGTGATTGAATTTGAAATTTGTTTTTTTTTGGTCAAAAACTCTTAGTCTCAACTATAAATGCAAAGTCACAAGCCTCTGTCTCAGAAATCTAATCCATTTATAAGCCTAGAGGCTGATTTTTTAATTCAAATTCAAGTAATACATATGAGTTATATAATGTGTAAGCATTATGTAATGTGTTACACAACACATATGCATTATATAAAGCATATGTGTTATTTTGAAATGATACAAAAATAACAAATTTCATGTTTATTATAGGGGAAAGGTCCCTTTATTCATAACATCACACTAGACTTCAATATTTTTACCCATTTCAATATGTCATCTTAACTACTTATAACTAAGGTTTCAAGGTATAACACATTATACATTTGATAATATAACCAATTTTATCACAAGAGGTCATAAAATGCATTTTTTAAACCTATGATCAAAACATAACCTTTAGATTACCAATTGTTGTGTATTAGAGTATCAATAATTGAATCTTACTTGAAAACATGTGACTTTTTACTTTTACTTTTATAAAATAAATTTTGAACAAGTATTAGATATTACATGTTTATCTTTTGGTGCACTTTAATATTTATATACACCAATATGTTTCATCAATAAAACACATGTTAATAAAATCCTTGTTTGACAATTGGAACAAGCATAGCTATTGGTACCTTTTCCCTAGTAGGGAAAATATATAACTTACTACCTTACCTGCCTAAAATCCTACTTGAATTTCTTATTAAGATTATTCTACTTGGCCAAAATCCTATCTTACCCTTTTGTTATTTCTTTGATATCTTTGACCAAACCACTTTATTTATAAATTTGAATTAGTTTGTTTATGTGGCAAACCTATTGAATTGGACTATGTACTATAGATAATCTTGTGTAAGTAGAAATAAGAACTGAGCCCTTGGTGTAATAGTGCATATCTTGGATATCTATTTCAAGAATGTTATCTAATGGAGCCCAATACCTATGAATCATGGCTTGGATTGTCCTGAAAACATTCTTAAAATGTGTTGAATAAAGTACCTTAAGTTCCCTCCAATGTCACTTAGTGTATCTAATTTAATAGATACATTTTGAGGTCCCAATTAAAAGTCTATCAAGAGTCTTCTATTGTTACAATTATTCCAGATTCCCTTACTGTATTCAAATACATTATTCAAATTTTGCCTAAAATTAATATCTCTTATGAAAATGTGTTCAATCCTCTGTTACATACACCTCCTTCATCTACCCATCCATCACACATGGAACAACCATCAACCACTCCAGTTATTCCCACCTCATCTCAAGCATGTGTCTTTGACATGGGACTAGTCCTAGCTGCACCATGGATGAAATAATTACAAGATCAAAAACAAGATAGACAACACTTAGTGATTATCAATACTATATATTTTTATACCTTACTACATGTAATTGGGATGGTTAGATATGAAATTAAGATGATGGGTAAAAGGTATGTACATGTTTCTATTAAATATTTTGGACAAGTTAGTATGTGTTTTGTTTTGTATAAGATGTGGTTTTGAGCTTAATAAGCTTGAAATGGTCGCATGTATCCATTAGTGATGATGTGGTTTTAAGATGTTGTTTTAAGATGTGGTGCATGTAGTGATAAATTTATATCTTAGAAAATATGTAAATTCACTATGGAATTTGTTTGAAATCATTAAGGGATGGCTATTATTTAGAAATATAGGGTGGCATAGACCTGAAATTAACCAAATATGACATATGACTAAGTTACCCCAAGTCAAACTATATTGAGCTTACTCAAGATACATTAAAGGTGGAAATGTCCCTTAAATATGAGACCTACATCCCCTCAAGAATGATGCTGAGCAAAGGGACCTAATAATTATTCATGTGGATGATGAAATGCTCACCTCATATACATGGTTGATCAAAATTAAATACTAATGTTCACCCCCTCATCAAAGGTTTCAAGATTATATATTTCTTATATATATCTTAAATCATCTTATTCATATTTCATTGTAATTATCTTAGTCATTATGATGTAGACTATAAGAGAGTAGTACATCTCAGAATTCTTGATCTAGATTAGGATTTAAGGTTGAGGAGTCCATTACTGAATTATGATCTCTCCTATATGTAGGACATAATATGAATGTACTTTTGGATCTAGAGGCAATTCAAGGTAGAGGGATCTAAATAATATAAATACACGCATAAAAATTGATAGCATTCAACAATTTCTCAATTTGGATGGGACCTTAAATGGATATACATGACAATTTTCATAGAGTAATGGCAAGCTAGAGGCTCGGATCATGTGAATTATTTAATAAACATGAGTTGATTGGATCAATGTCAATCTTTAAACATTATTTTCTTATATGTATGTATGATAAATTTATGAATACGCCTTAGTTGGATTGGTTGGAGGTGATGGGACATGTCTAGGTATTAGAAATGTGCAAATCTGAAAACTATAGCACTTCTCTACATATAATAGACCTACACATGTGTGAATCTTTGATTAGATTGGGTGTCATAAAGCTCTAACAAATCTTATGCTTCTAAGACAAGTGATAGTTAGATCTCTAACACAAGTAATACACATCTGGTGATGTATTTAATTGCATTAGACCTCATAGGGATCTAATAGCTTTTTAATGGTTGTAGGACCTAACACATCCAATAGTACTAACACTTTTGAGCATGTATGAGGTACACATGGTGTTATGTAATTGTATTAGGCCTCTTGGGGCATTATCAACTTTGAAACTTCCATGACTTGATGTATCTATAATAGCTTTAACACTTTTGGGTGTATGAGGTAGACACATGGCACAACAAGGTTCATTTATAGGGGTAATTCAATTGACAAGGCATGGGAGGCCAATTTTAAACCCTTCTTGACATAACTATAAGAGCATGATATATGATTTGGGACAAAATTAAGTACGATTCTATCTATCATGAATTTAACTAATTACTTGATTGGTTCAATTAGGGACGTGATTTAGGTAAAACTGAGTGCTTAAACAAAATTTATGGCTGAATCGATTGTATAATATAGGTGCAATATGTATGGCTTAACTGACCCTAATTTAATCAAAAATGCAAATATGAATGCAAGTGTGGCCAATTTCAACCCATTGACCCTAAATTAGAGTCTATGATGTGAATTAAGGGGCTAAATTAGGTCACGTTTCATGACATGTTGATAGTAAACCATAATTTTATCACTTAAACATGTAAAGTTCCCCTAATCCCTAATTTCATGACATATACACATGTAAAAACCTATTACACTAAACCCCTAACCCTAAATCCTAATTTTATAACAAACACAACCCTTAAGTTCCCTAATTTAATCACAAATGCATTAATTCATGAATGTGATTAGTGCCAATTTATGAACCCATTATTCACCTAGTTTTGTAAGGACCTATGATGGGATTTTGGGAAAAATTAGCTCATTTCCTCTTGAATATTTAGCCTTATAGCATCATATGATAGTCTTATTGCTTCATAGTCTTATCAAGATTCTTATTCCATCATGTATTGGAGATTTACACATCGTATTGGGGAGGTATGCATCATATTGATCCTTATTTCATCATAGGATAGCCTTATTGCATCATATTGTAGATTTATTACATTGTATGATAGTCTTATTGCATCATATGATAGTCTTATTACATCATATGATAACCTTATTAAATCATATTGAGCCTTAATGCATCATATGATAGCCTTATTACAATGTATCATAGTCTTATTATATCATATTATATTCTTATTGAGTCTTATTAAATCATGTTATAGTATTATAGGGGATTTTATCAGAGTTATTTTTAAGAGGCCATATCCCAAATCCCTTTATATTTAGTTAGGTGAATTTGATTCATAGCTTTGGTGAATTGGCATGTATGAAATGTTCTTCAAATCACCATTATACCACATAGATCTAGGTACTAAATAGATTACACATTATTTTTGACATATACACCTTCACTTACAAACAAAGTATTTTCGAGCCAAACAACATATTTCCACATATACACCTTCACTTAAGAATAAGGTATCAACATTATGCTCTTATTTAGTATCGATTGATTATGGGTGATATAGGGCTCTTCTTTTTGGGGTGAAATGAATAGCTCTACTTATGACATAGTCAAATGGCTCTACCAATGGTAGAACAAAATAAATTTACACATAATAGAGTTAAATAGTGTATTCATATTCAACTCTACTATCAATATACATTCATCTCTATCACAAGAAAATCCACTCGACTCTCTCACTAGTAGAGCCATCAAGCTCTACTATCATTTGAGTTATTTATCTTTGATTTTTTTTGAGTCATTTGACTCTATCAAGGAAAGTGTCATTCATATCTACCTTTAACTAAGCTATTAGGCTCTACCATTCAATTGAGCTATCTGGTTCTACCATTTAGTTGAGCTACCTAGCTCTATCATTTGGTTGAACCATTCATCTCTATCATTCAACACAACCATTTGGCTCCACCAATGACTGTTGTGTAGGTGAGACCAATATTTTTGGATGAGTTATAGGTATGGCCATTTTATTAAGTTTATGCCCTTGGGAGTTAGGCCTCAGACTTTATCACTCCATAATCCATCTAAAGCATATGAGCTCATAAAAAAGAGGTCATTGAAAAATATGAAACCCTTGGTGACATAAAATTCAACTGTTGCATTGGTTCAATTTTTATATCCCCTAGGCTTTCCCCTTTTCTAATGTAGCCCATTTTTTTGGCTAGTTCATATGTTTTCGTACGTATTCTAAATATATCTAATTAATCCATGACATATTTTTTAGAGATAGCTTCACCAATTTATGATTCAAAGGTGTACGTGCTAATTTTTATTTGTACATTTAATTTTTGTCTTTGATGGATTGAAATTTTGGTTTCCTTATTCTTTACTTAGTTTGACATCATTATTCAATAATATCATTTAGTGCTATCATTTGATGATATAATTTGACCGTGCCATTTATCATGGTATTTTGGCTATGCCATTCAATTAATCAATGTTTAGAAATGTTCTATTATTTGATATCGAGAGTGAGAATATATATGTGTGTGTGTGTGTGTGTGTGTGTGTGTGCGCGCGTGCGTGCATGTCTGTGTGTGTGTGTGTGTGTGTGTGTGTGTGTGTGTGTGTGTGTGTGTGTGTGTGTGTGTGTGTGTGTGTGTGTGTGTGTGTGTGTGTGTGTGTGTGTGTGTGTGTGTGTGTGTGTGTGTGTGAACTGACCCCCAAAATAATATATATCCCTAAAATTTTTGTGATCATATACCATTTACTAACCCTAAAATTTTTCTAAAACCAAAATCTAAAAATTAGAATATTCATGGATTAAAGTATATTCACCACTAAAAAAACCTTTTGATTTTATGCATTGAATATGAGTCTTTATGTTTTTTTTTATAGTATATGCCTATACTTCAAGAAACACGTCCACATTATATAAAATGTATTCATTATAAGAATGTGTATGCATTTATATAATTTGTTTTCATTCTTTAAAGTAAAAACAAAACTTCCTTTTCAACCATTTTTATCTCAAATTGAGATTGTTGTTTCCTCATACATTCTTTGTGTATTTTGTGTACTTTTTTGAGGTTTTTTTTGGACCCAAAATTTTAAAGTACATTCTTGGTTGCTTTTATAAAAATGGGATCCATTTAATGTTAAAGGAAGATGAAGAAGTTGAATAACAAAACACTAGAGCAATTATAATATTTGAGAGAAAAAAACAAGGTAGAAATGCAAACATTTCATTCCACACAAGGCACACACACTAACCTTAATAAACCAAAAGCCTTAAATAATGAGGTAATTCACAATGATGAATTAAATAATGATGAAACTAATAAGAATGAATTTAATTATGATGAAATTGATAATTAAAAATTAGATGATGTTAGAAATTCACATTCAAAGTTTGACGTTTTTTATTTTGTTGATGAAGAGCCTATACATGATACTTTAATCACCAACAATGAATAAAATTTAAATGACTCAAATAATGATAAAATTAAAAATGAAGAGAACTTTGTGGAAACATATAATGAAGAAACAAATAATGAATAAATTTTCATGGAAACATATACTGATTTTGAAACACCTTTTGAACAGATTCCACCAATAACAATACCTCCAAAATTGTGTGTAGAAAAGATAAGTACTTAATTGAAGTTAATGAAATTATTTTAAAACTAATGCATACAAAATTATTTGACTACCATTCAAGAAGACTGGCTCAATAAATTTTTTATAGTTTCTTTTATATATTGCATTATGATAGTCAGAGATGTCACTTATTTGTTTCATTGATGAAATTGGTTGAGATGAGACCTACAATGTATAAATTATGACTAAGATCATCTAACATGGATGATGAAATGATTTAAAATATACATTACACATATCATACTATAGGCCGAAAATCACACAATGATGATTGTAATGTTTCTCAATGTATAATGATAACTTATGCAATAAGTGCTAAAATAGGGGGGAAAATGATTGATTTCAAAAACAAGTTGAACAATTGATATAAATAGAAAAAAATTAATGAAAGCAATTACAAGATATGACAGACTTAATGAACTCAATATGAAAGAGCTTTGTGCATTCTCTGATATACTTTCACAAATGGACAAGGCTCTAGCTAATGGTTTTAAAAATTTACATACATAATTTTGGAAAGATAATACAAGAATTTCACCCCATGTAAGAGATGTAGTGAAAATAAGAGTTGGTTCTCATAATTGTGGATCTCATCTGAAATATTTGTTGGATATGGATCGAACATAATTTTACTCTAAGATTTTGGAAAAACATAATTTTAGTCAAATATTTTTTAAGATGGCTAAACCTTTTAATGTAAAAATAAATCACACACACACCACTTGTTTTTGTAGATAACATGTTGAATTTTCAGTGAACTATGATATTTTTTGCCATATTCATTGTACTTTGCATACTAACAACATTTTTCAGTAGTGTGGCATAGAAGTTCCACATAAATCAGCCAATGAATGTATTTCAATTTTTTTTATGAAAGCCCAGAAGGATAGATCTTTTATAAAAAATCATATTAGGATGGAAATTATAGCATTTGTGATAAATTACCAAAATTAAAAAAAATATCCATGAAGATTGTACAAGTGAAATTGGATAAGAATTAGTTAGTTTGAGAAAATACAAATTTGTGAATTATCAATTAAAATATGGCAAAGAATCTAAAAGGTGTGAGCTTGTTACAAAATATATACCTATTTTAGAATTTATGATCGAATTCATGGAAAAAACTATTTATGATTATGTAAGGCCTACACATAGGGTAATGACTAGATGAATATTTCAAGATAAGGAAGGACACCTTCCTACTTGATTCTATTGTTTCAATAGTCGACTTTACTAAAAATTACACATTCAAACCATGAATAGAAGTTCAATCATAGTATTAAAACTAAACACAAGTTTCCATATTCGTGCATATAAAATTCATGCATACACCTGATAGTATAGAGAAAGATAAAAAAATATTAAGGGAATACCATTTCTATATTAATGATGATCGATCACATTGTGTAGAGTAGGTGCAAGGTTGTTTTAAGAAGTTATATGGATAGTTGACTCAGAGGAACATTTTTTTTAAAAAAACATTACATTTGTTCAAACAATTACACATCACAATTCAATAATGAACGTATGTTTTCTTGGTTGAGAAGGATGCATAATACCACTATTGTCAAACATATTTGGAGTTTCACTAAGGCTAACCATGGAAAAGGGGAGCATGATGGTGTTAGAGGATGTGTAAAAGGAGTCATTATAGGGTAGGAGTTAAAATTTAACAATGTTGCTAATTTTATTGATGAAAAAACTATGGTTGAATGGTGTAATAAGAACATATGTCATGGTGATCAAGAAAATTATATTATTTGTAGACAATTTTAGTTAATAGAGGAAAAATAATTGGAAAACTATGAGGATTGTATGAATCTAATAGGTTCAAGTGAGTTCCACTCATTTCATAACTCAAATTTAGGTTCTTAAACTATTTGTACATGGCATTTGGCATGATTTTGTTCTCCATGCATGGACTCCATTTGGAAGAGTGTGAGTCATAAGAGTGGGTGGATGACTAGAGTTCCAAACCTCTAATTCCAATACATATTAAATTTCATCAATATTATAACTTAAAAATATGACATCCTCACATGAATTTGACCATATATTCAAACTAGTACATCTAGGTATAAGATTAATCTTTATGTACTATTTATTCTCATAATCTATCTTTATAGTGTCATTAAAAATTGGTATTTACGATGCAAGCCATGTTTTTGCAATTATTTTAAATGAAGACAATGAAGAGGAAACATATTACTACTTATGTCGATGTGTAGATGGAAATAAAAAATTGACTTCCTGGGTCATAGATGGAGAAAACATTGATTATCCAACTAAGTCTATGGTGTTCACTAGAACTTGACTTCAATGATATCTTTACAAAAATACAAATGTATAGTTTTTTGAAATCTTTGAAATACACAAGCAGATACTTTGCTATTCAAATTTGGTTCTTGCAATGAATATTCAATTACAAAAATATCATGCGAGGCCAAGGAACAAAAATCTATGGAAAGTTCATGACTCAGACCATGAAGCTACTATTGATACTATCAAGATTAAAGTAGATCCAAGTGGTTCATGAGTTTTAAATGCATAGGAATGTTGACTTGTAAAATGTAGATGTAATCAATTTCTAGGCATTACATGCATAAATTTCATATTTGATTACTTACTAACATTTTTTATAGGTTAGTGGTGCCAAATCAGCGTCCACCTTCACGTGGTTGACACTGTTAGTTTAGAATTTCATATTCTTGAAGCTAAGAGAATCTTACTAAAAGTACTTGGTGCTTCTATGCTGTTAAATAATTGCTCATGATAAGTTTATTTCTCATTGTAGCCTTCCAAACACATTTGTTGTGAGTATTTTTGTGATCCAAAATATTAGTGAAAATGTACTTTCAAGTGGAATCAGGTATCATAGTTATTGGAGAATGTGTAATTTGCCTATATAGACTTATTTGAAGTGGATTTCAACCTTCCAGTTCCAAAGGTAAAATTGCTATTTGAAGGTCAACAAGTTGTCTCTTCATTGCTAAAAAGATACATTTTAGGACCCGTTAATACAACTTCTTCCATGGATTACTCTTAGAGGTGATTTAGACTAGATTTGGGGTGTAATTAGAGGGATTTCCCATGCACATGAGAGATCTTTTGGTTCCTCCATATGACTTACAATTTTGTTTTTATGCATGCTTAAAGTTAGGCTAAAAATCAACATATTTATTATATTGGGAAGGGTGTTCTTGAGCCCAAAATGGGTGGTGGGTTTGTCAATCAGACCAGATGGGGGGCCAAAAATCTACTCCTATATGTTATTTACCCATTTGGACATATTGGCAGTGCTATCTTTCAGCCAACAAGCATCAAAAATTTAGTTCTTGGATCATAGCTTCAACTTTCACAACATTTATTATCAGTGTTTCTATACTTTGGAAGAATAGTGAAAATGTACTTGTGAATGGAATTAGATGTCATGATCATTGGATCACATGTGATTTTCCTATATATAAATGCTCAAAGTGGTGAGTTTTCACCTAGCAGTCCTAGAGGTAAAATTTCTAGTTGGAGGTCAATGAGTTATCTCTTAATTCCCAAAAAGATGCGTTTTACGACCCATTACTATAACTTCTACCATAGATTTTTATTAAATGTGATTCATACTAGATTCAAGGTGAAATTTTAAGTATTTTACATGTAAACAAGGGATCTTATGGTTCCTCCATATGACTTGTAGTTTTAGTTTAATGCATTTTTGAAGTTAGGATAAAAAATAGCATCTTTCTTGTATTGGGAACGGCATTTTTGAGCCCAGAATGGGTATTGGGTTTCTTGATTAGGACATATGGGAGGCCAAGAAAGTGGTCCTAGATGTTATCCTCACCTATGGATGTGTTGGTAGTGTTATTTTTCTAGTTAGAGTCCATTAAGAAGCCAAAAGGTCTAATAGGCCTAATAGTCCAAGTGAACCATATACACATGGCTAGAAGCTAGTGCCATTAAAATTGTGTTTCAAGACCTTTGAATGATTTTTTTGAAGGTTGTCAAAGTGTTTCAAGGCTTAAAAAGCTATAAATGGTCGCACATTTCCAAGAGAGTTCATAAACTAGTCAAGCCAAGGAAAAATGTCTGAAAAAGGGGGTTACAAGCCTTAGAAACCCAAGATGAGCCTTGTATGTGAAATGGGATGTTGGAGTGAGTTGGATAACATGAAAGGGGTTAAGTCAAGTGTAATGTGGTCACCTTAGTGAATTTCGTAGTGGAAAACTACTAAAAGGGTTGTATGGTAAATAGAGTGAGATAAATGCTTTTTGGAGTTCAATGACTGTGATATTTATGGAAAACTTATAAGAGGATTGGTTTTCCACCTAATGGAGACCTATAGAAAGCCTCAACAAATACCTATAGTCAAGAAGGCATAGAAAGGATTTTCGGTGGTTTCAGAGGGTGTGGACCATTTTAGGAGCTTATTTAAATTATCAAAGATGCCATCATGTTATAGAAGAATCAAAGACACCTCTTAGGTTTCCATCAGTTTACAAACCAAGGAGAAAGATTAAATGAAGCTTTCATTGCCAATTATGGTGTTTCATTGAGGTTCCATGAGAATTCAAGATCAGAGGGGTTTTGGATCATTTGGTAAATGTTCCTAAACACCTAATGCTTCAATCATAGTCAAAATATTCCACCTACAATCCATCCTTTAGGTTAGTGTGAATAGATAGGACAGTTGGGCTTCTACAAATTCAAGCATGCTAGGAGAGCTTTCCAAAGAAAACATGAAATCATACCCTCAAAGTATGATCATATAACTAGGGAAACATAATCATGAAGTCCATATTATCAATGGTGAAATTTCTTTGCCAAATAAATATTTTGAAAGCATGTACATATATCCATCATAGGGATTGAACATCAAGATGAAATATAGTCCTTTGTATGGAAGTTAAGTATGTGAGGCCCACATGCCTTGCTAAGTGGTTAGAACATGTTTGAGGAAGGATTAAGGGTGGTTTCCAGTGAATTATCAGTCCTAATGGGGATAAGTGAGTGTGAATTAGACCAAATACTCCATTTTATCGTAGCATAAAGCTCCACATATTATTGGCATGCAGTCATATGAGGTTTTTTGAGAAGGTACAAAGTGACATGGAAGATTGTGAGATAGAAAATGAAGGTTAGAATCATGAAAGGATATTTTTAATGAGATTTTATAGAAAAACTCATCATGATAAGACATAGACCAAAAAAAAATAGGATGATGACTGATTTGTGAAATTTGACCAAGTGGATATGTGTCACTAACTTTTGCCAAAATTGGAATACAAGCCAAAATATATTGGATCTAATCACAAAATTTGGTGGAGAGGATAATTATGACCTAATATACCCATTAAATATATTTTTGAGGGTACTCAACAATGGGATCTATTCACTATTTTATTAAAGTAAACCCTATGTCAAATCATGTTCAACATTAGAGCCTACCTTATAGAAATTGGCCAGTTTGGGGCATCTACAAGTTGAGTCAAATAATTAAATTTAATAATTATGGTATAAATGACTTAATAAAACATCCCATATAATATTAAAGGTCCCATAAAATTTTTTATTTCCTTATTTTTTGTTACATTCCTCTTGCAATTAAGAAGGCAGCGATTAGAGATTTTTGAATGTTTTATCAATTTTGAATGCCAGGAAGAAATTTAGGCCTTAGAGAGGTATTAATAACATATAATATGATTCTTAAAACCTATAT
Source organism: Torreya grandis (assembly GCA_037957365.1). NCBI lineage: Eukaryota > Viridiplantae > Streptophyta > Pinopsida > Cupressales > Taxaceae > Torreya > Torreya grandis. The sequence goes on from JARHVA010008080.1 coordinate 68,765, forward strand.
TGTCATATATAAGTGATCACATTCATGTGTTTTATGAAATGTTTTGAAGAAAGACAAGTTTTGGCATTAAAGAAGCATGCAGGTAGCTCAAGGTAAATTATTGTAAGATGGCTCTACAAGAAAAAGTACATATCCAAATGACTTAAAAAATGCTAATATTGGTAGTCATGACCTAATATACCCATCTGTAATCTTGGGAAGGTCATATGTTAAGTGAATTTACTCTTTGTTTTGTCATAGTGCCCTCCATGTCTCATAATGGTCACTATTCATGCAGGCATACTTTTTGGTGTTTTAAGGTGTGTTTGAGGGTTTTAAGATTAATTAAGTATTTTATAATTATGGTAATATTTTTTTAAACCTATTAGGAACATTTAAATGTTGTTCACACTCCAAACTTCATGTAATCCCCACCGGTAGTCTCGAAGGCATAAAGGCAAATTTGGTTTTCTTAGCATTGGAAAGATGTTATGATATGTTTTAGATGTCATGTGGTTGTTTTAAAGAAAAGAAGATTAGTGGGAAGGTCAAATTGGTCATTTAGAGAGTATGTACAAGGCATGGGAAACCCTAGACTAGGGTTTGGTCATTTTTGAGAGATTTAACCATGGGAATTTAATTAAAATTTGTAATCTTGTTCTGTTATAAATGTAATTGTGTTCATGGATATTGTATGGCTGTGTATATATTCTAGGACTAAGGGTTTGCAATAGGGTTTATTAGGCCTAAATGAGGGTAGGCTAATGAAGGAAGTGATAGTTAGAGGTGGAGTTCAGCTATGAAATTTGACATAGATATGGAAAAGGATAAAGTGTACCTATAAATGTCCTTATAATCTCTTGAGAAATCACAACTTTTACATACAAGGAAAAATACAATAAAAAAATGTTTACAAGCCTTGAGAGATAATTATATCCATAAGGTGTGGAATGAGAGTGCAATATTGTTTGAGTACTTTAAGGGGCTCATACTAGGTATGTTATGATCATCTAAGAGCATATGTGATAACAGGTTGAGCTCTTGAAACATAGATCAATATTTGGTCCTTACAACCCACGAAAGGTGCCAAGTAAGAAACTATAAAGATATTGAGAAGAATTTTATTAATGTGATTAATGGAATAAATTAAAGGATGTGTTTTGAATGTATGGATAGAGTTTAATGCCATTAAGGAGGTGCTACTAAGATTACAATTAATAAGTACTAGGTGTAAGAAACTAAATTGAGCACAAAGTG
>JARHVA010008080.1:75000-152500 GCA_037957365.1 Torreya grandis
TTTATCATTATGAGAAATGGGGCATTAGTGGTTGAGTCGATAAATAAGGAACAAATTTGATATTTTGTTATTTATTTCTTCTCCACATCATATGATAATAATTTTTCATCATAGTAAGCCATAAAACTATCCCTATATGACCTCCATCTATCAATTTTACTTGTTATCAAGTCAACTTGACCTAACACTAACTATAAGGTATTGGCCAAATAGGTACAGTGGGTGTTTGTGAAAGTGGGATCCCTCATTCTCCTAATTATCTACTCAATTTCAATATTGTTCTCCACTATGTGAGTAGCTATATCCTCCTAACTACTTGGGGGATCAAGTGGAACTATACAATGGTTAGGTAGAGGGTTAGAAGGGTTAGGAGAGTTGGGTGGAGGGTTAGGTAGAGCATTAGGCAAAGTGTGCTCACCTATTGAAGAAAAACTACATATCAAACTATGCAAAACATTTATAATTAATTCAAAAAAATTGATTAAATCTACAAAACTTACCCTTATTTATGATGTCATTATCGATCTCATAAATGTGGGAGCAAAACCAAAGATCTCCATGCAAGTTAGAAGTAAAAATGTGAGTTAGATGGTAAAGGCAAGACCCAGAGGTCAAAACATGAATGCCAAGTAGCAAAACACAAATGACAATATGAAGGCTTCTTTTGTTTTATAGTTTAGGTAATGTGTATGCATTACCTTTATTTATAGGAATGTGCATGCATTCTTATAATACATATGCATTACTATAAGTAAAGGTAAGACATATGTGTTACTATTATAATGCATACATGTTATCTTATAATGCATACACATTATTGGGTATGTCCATAGAATTGTCCCCCAACTCCATGCACATACCCCTATTCAAATTTTAAATATTTGTACAAAATTTGTCATATATATTTCATTGTATATTGCATTTGTGTGATGTAGATTACATTTAAAACTTATGTGATTTTCATCTATCAGAAAGGCGTACACAACTTACAAGATGGAGGATTATTGGACCAAACATTTTCTATCATGCAGGGTCAATGATGACAACATGATGATGATGGTGAGAGGCCCATTTTATTGTAATTACTTATATAAAACACTTGTTCCATATACTTTACACCTATACAAATGGTTATGTTAAATGATATGCATAATTAAGATGTGGATTGAGGTTGTAAACACTATGACCATTTGTGTGTTGGTAAAGAGGGTTTTATTAATTTAAGGTTTACATGAAACATAAAACCTTCATAAAATCAAATTGTGTCTTCATCCAACCTTGACAATAGAAAACAACCAATCAAATAATTCACTACTTTACTTAGATGTAACTACCATGTATCATTCCACACTATTTTTACATTGATGTGACAATTTATAATTTAATGTAGTTACTAGATATGTTAAAACATATATAGTAAAAATAATATTAACCTAAAAATAATTCTATCAAAATATAATATGTATGGGTTGAATCATAATATTGTGTCCCATTTTCTGGTACAAATAGGATAAAGACAAATGAAAATATGAACATTTATCAATTTTTATTTACAATAGTGACTTAACGGTATAAAATGTGAAAGTGGTGTAAACTAATGAAATGTTTAATTTAAAGTGTACATTACATTTTTTTTAAATAAAAAATAAAAAAATAGATTTTTTAATACCTATATAAAAAGTGTGTGTGTTTTGTGTATAAATTTTTTTATTGAGTAACTGATTTCTCCTCATTATTTTCTCAAAACAAAATATTTTCTCAATATTGTTTTCAAAGTAGTCTTAGAAACATGGACATAGTGCAAGATTAAATTTTGTATAATTTTTTGATAAATAAATATTTTTTTATTAATTTTTTAATGATCAAGGTGGGGAATATCAATGCTTATTACTTCTCTTAGTTGTGTGGGTGTGTGTGTGTGTGTGTGTGCACGCGTGCGTGTTGAAATAGACTAATTTTTTCACCATTGTAATAAGGACATTAAAGTTGAGTGCACTGATATATATATTTTGGCCATAGTCTTCTATTTTTATCAATGATTTAAACATATGGTACTTCAATTTATAAATAAGTATATTTTAATAAATAAATGAAAATAAATATTAAATATTATTAAAATTAATAAAAATCTCATATTATTAGAAAAATCATAAAAAGACCTATTTATATGTAGAGCCACATGTTTTTATTTTATTTTTTCATCCTAATACGTGGCATCTGAAGTGGTAATTTTAGGCCAATAGTAGCTTTCCACTTCAATGGGTGGGGATTTACTGGCTCATGGGGTTTAAATGAACCCCCTTTGTTTGAACCCCCTCTGAATAAATAATTTCATTGGCAAATTTATTTAAATTAATCAAATGGATAAAGTAACCTTTGATCCCCTTACTTTGAAGGGGCTTCATTCTAAAGGAGTTCGGTCAAACCCCCTTCAAAAAATACATGTGCAAGTTTGAATGAAGGGGATTCAAAAGAACCCCCTTCGAATGATGAGGGTTTGTTCAAACCACATTTTTTCAAGGTTTGGATGATATTGGCCACCAAATGGGAGTCACTTATGCGCTATAACATTTATATGACATTTTATATTTTATTTTATATCACTTAAAACTAATACTATGTATATTCTAAACATATAATCTATACCTTTTAACTTATATTTTTTTTTCCTGATAACATGGAGAGTTGGTAGGTTTATTTATGATCGAGTATGGTGTGTGTGCATTATACACTTAATACATATACAAGTAAAATATTTGTATACATTATATACTTAATGTTTAGCATATCAAATTAACATAATATATATTATATAATATTTATATAATAACTAATATTTAATACATAAAAATAATAAAACATACACACACACGCACGCATATACATATACACACACACACACACACACACACACACACACACATATATATATATCTATATATACATACATACATACATATATATATATATATATACATACATAAATATATACATATATATATACACATTTATATATAAACACACATATATATATATATATATATACATACACATATATATATGTATACATATATATACATATATATATATATATACATATATATATACATGTATATATATATATACATGTACATATATACATATACATATATATATACACATATATACATATACATATATATACATATATATACATGTATATATATATATACATGTATATATATATATATGTATATATGTATATATGCATATATGTATATATATATATATATATGTATATATATATATCTATATATATGTATATGTATATATATGTATATGTATATAATATACATATACATATATGTATATATATTTATATGCATATATATATATATATATGCATATATATTTTTATATATATATATATATGCATATATGCATATATATATATATATACATATATATATATATATATATATATATATATGCATATATATATATATATATATATATCATACATATATACATACATACATACATACATACATACATACATATATATATATATATATATATATATATATATATATATATATATATATACATATACATATATATACATACATACATACATACATACATACATATATATATATATATATATACATACATACATATACATATATATATATACATATATATATAAATATATACATATATATACACACACACATATATATATATACATACACACACACACACACACACACACACACACACATGTATATGTTTATATATGTGTGTGTGCGTGTGTGTGTTTGTTTGTGTGTACAAGGACTTTGCAAATCAAAAGAGTGTAAATTCACATTACAAGCTCACTCAAAATACATGATGACTAAGTTACTATTAATTTAATGAAATCATCTAATGTTTATTCTGATTAAGGGTCTACAAGGAGACAAGATGATTCCATCATTGGAATTATAGAGCTAGTTTGAGTTACACATCGAACATGGAGCATTTAGACAATTAAACACATCAAAACTTAATATGCATCAGCCCAAGAGTACTTTCAGATGATTACCTAAACAAAGACACATGCAAATTTTAATAACATGTCATATATGTGAATTCAATTTGTGACTTCCAAAATTACGTGCTAATTATGATGAGGAAAGGTTGTACCCATATCATAAACATGTACTGATTTTAAGGCAATTATTTTATTTACATGACCTGCACCCATTACAAAGGAGTTTGTATTTTGCAAGGTGGATTGCATGGTGGTATACACCCATATAAAAATTACTCAAATTTCAATGTGTGAATGTATTAGTATAATAATTGTATACACTAAATGTTAGTTATTATATAGATGTTATATAATATGTTTTTTTTTTTTTCCTTATATTAAACGTTAAGTGTATAATCTATATTAATTTTATGAATATTATATAGGAAACTATGAATAGTATATGATATATGAATATTATTAATAATATATATTTTTAAATTTTTATATATAGTAAAGACTAGGTAATACATGTCAAGGTAAACAAATATGTTATTGTTATGCAACCAAATGAATAGAGGTTTATGGCATGGCATTTGGGCATTCACCTATTTTTGTAGCCATAATATGTTACTTAATACAAAGATCTATGGTTTACCTTCATTTTTACTACATTTCTATGACCTCCCATGTTTTTCAAATTTTACTATTCCTTTTGGATGCAAACATAGGAAGAGGTATTTCTCAACAAACAAATTGGAGAGGAGAAGGAGGTCATTTCCCTATGTTGGCACAATGATAACATGATCCAATTCTAGTCACTCATGTTGTTAAAGTATTTATATCTCTCAACCACTAATATTTCATATTTGCATTCTAATAATACACAAACAAGGATAACATGGTGGTTTGTTATATTTGGCTCATTAATTGAAAGAGTTTGAGAGAATCATCGCAACATATTTTTTGTGCATACCTTGAAATTAGAGGATTCCATTAAACAAATTTGCATTCATCGATGTTATCAATTAGTTCTCATACCTTCAGTTTGATTATAAATTTCACATACATGTCTATAAATACACCTAAATCAACCCTCAAGAGATCCTCGCCACCCTTAACAATAACAAATAGACATTAAAATATGTTAAAACCTTTTAATTTATAGACCCATTTGCAGTTATTGAATGTCATGTAAATGAGATAATTATGAAGACAAATAACAAATTGTGCCCAAGTTTTCTTCTAGAGGTAGAAGCATTAGTATTATATACCATTCAAACAATGTTTTAGGATACAATTACAAAATCTTATCATTGGCCCTTACCATCAACACCCTATTCCGCTTGAAATATTACTCTAGCTGTCATATTATTGGCATCATGGATGAGTGGGACCCACATGATAGACTCTGAGACCTCAATATCTTATCTCATGATCAATTAACATTTCACTTTAATATTGAGCTATGTAAATTTGTTTGTATGTGTCACCTTGTTGTCGAACATGTAACCAAGAAATAGTGAACAAGCTAGACTAATGGATCGGTGCCATGTGGTAAAGCATAGAGTCGAAATGGAAAGTAGGTGGTTTGTGTAGCCACCATCTTTCCATAACCACATACAACACACATCTTTGATGGCAAAACATACCACACCATATACTCATGAGAATGTCTACTATTCCTTCTAGTGTTCCTTGCTCTTTGGATCAACTACTAGTGTAAGATTTTGTAACATCAAAATTAATATCAGATGATTATAAAATAGAGAAATAAGACAAAGAAAATGAGTGCACTCTAGTTAAAATAGGCCACTTATAATTCCATGATTGTAAACTAACATAATAAAATATTTTAAATTCTTGTATACATTTTTTATAAAAATTAGAAAATGGCTATAATTTAAAAGTTAATTACATCTTATTTAATAATTTGTAATGCAATTTTAGTATTGCTAATCTATCTATATTAATCTGTTATCCAATAATAATAAATCTTTAAGCTAAATAATGATATTTTAAAATATCATTGTGATAATGAACTTGTATTCTTAACTTAGTAAGATACACAATTTGGTCGACATACGGTAGTTCCAACTACTAGCCACACAAAATCAATTTATCTAAACTATCACAATTACTATTTATGCATAATCCATTAAGAAAGACTAACCATGTGCAAGTAAATCTAAATGTAACAATATTAAACAAACTATGCTAACCATTTAGATTATGCATCTAACATGAGTTATTTATGTGATGTGTTCAGGGTTCTCACCAATTCTCTATTATTTTCCAACGTCTCCATCTACGTTAGCTTGTTTGATGATGCTCTCCTTATAACACACTTCGAGGGATGGGATCTCCTACATCACTCACATAATAAAATAGATAGTTACATCATAACAATTATGATATACATTCATCAAAAGATATAGCTAAAACCATAAATCAACATGATCGTAAAATAAATGTATACTTACAGCTAACTCAAAATAGTTTGATCATGTAATCTAAACAATATCTTATTATCCTATAACAACATATATTTATAATCTTTGTCAATAAATAACCAAATTAGATGTATACACTATAAATATCCACAGATAGTCAAACAACTTGCTTAGTGAAGAATTAGGGTGTAACACTTTAGATAGAACATATGGAATAATTTAGAATTAAAAATTAAAAATTATATATTATTGTTATAATAAAAATAATATACATAAATTTCTTGAATATTTTAAATAAAACAACACTTTGACAAAAAAAATGTATTATTTTTTAATAATAATGTGCATTAAACTACCACATTTATATGGGTCACATGTCATCCCCAATACACAATTATATGTATTCAAAAAAATCAAAATGTATTGTATCATTTTTTAATCATGAGAAGCATTATAACCCAATTATCATATCATCATAAATATACATTAATATATATATATATATATATATATATATATATATATATATATATATATATATATATATATATATATATATATATATATATATATATATATATATATATTCAAAAAAATCAAATACATATCATGAGTTTTGAATTGAGAAAGCACCATTAAAAAGGTAGTCTAAGTAAAAGATTGAGTGTTCTTTGACTCATAGAATGTAACACCATTATAGATATGCCCACATAAAACATTCTAAGATATTTTAAATATTTCTTTGTTTGACATCTTTCTGAATTTCATAATCTCTATTCTAGTCCTCCGTTGATATATGAAGTCTTATCAATGAAAATCGCATCAAGGCACCCAATATATACAATTATATTTTTATTATTTGTATACTTTTTATTATATTTTGTCTCTAAAATTCCTTCTCTTTATGGAATTGGTAAGCATTATTTTCCATAGTTTTATCATATTTAGAAATCTTGTATGTGAATCTAGGCATAAAATCCCTCTAATCCTCCATGTAAAATCTTTCACAGCTAAAGCTGAGAGTATCAAAAAAATTATACAAATATTATAAACAACCTTCAAACTCAAATAAATACTTTCTTCTCCCTTAGATTAAGTATGTTGCAAGTGTTCATAATTTTCAAGAAGCCATCGCTTTGAATCTTCTTCTCTAGCACATGCATCCTTTAAATAATGACAAGGGGTAAACAACTTTATATAACCAAAAAAATGAAAGATCTAGAAATATTTCATTTAAATAATCTACAAGTTTTTGAACATATTATTTTTGTCAGATTTTTGCAGTTGTCTAGTGACCCATCAATGCAAGGATTCATTCTTTGTTTTAGTACATTAACATAATCATCACACATATTTAGAATTTCCACAAATCATAATTCATTCCTATGAAGTTGTCTATCATGATAAATAATCTATAAATAACCATATTTATAGATCTCTAACAATTTATAAAATTAACTTGTGCCATTTGAAAAAGTGTCAAACTTTAGAAAACACATACTTAACATTTATAGTTGAATATATGGTTTCCCCTAGAGATGTGGCATCCACATTATCTTCTTTAAAAAAATTATTCAACTTTTTTATTTCACACAATTCATCTATAAGCATATGTAAGAAAAATTGTAATGAGAATATCCTAGCCTTATCAGACCATGAGTCTCTCTTCTCACTTTTCTACAAAGTTAACAATGTAGGAATCAACAAAATAAGTCTTTCAATAACTTATCCTCCTGATAACCATCTAACTTCATAAAGTTGAAGAGTTTGAAGTTTTTTAAGTTTCATGAGTTTCCGAAGAGTACTAAGGTCATTATGTCCTTTAGTAGAATTTTATACCCAAGTATATACCTTATTTGCCAACTCTTTAACAAACACCAATTAAAGTAATTTTTTAGTAGCATCTGATGTAGCTAGAGCCTCATGATGAGCACTATAATTAATACCTATAAATTGTTTATATTTTTTTAAGAGTAACAAATTTATTTTCACTCCCCACCATTGATGAAGCATAATCTGTAGAACCTACTATTAATATCTTATTTAAAAGATCAATTTATTTATTCAAAATACGTATTGCATCATATAATTTTTTAGCTCTTCTATCACGCACATTTATGATATTTAATAATCATGAAATAGGTGACCCTAACCCCTTTGAGTCTATAAAAGTACCATAAACCACAAGGTGTTTCTCTAGGCTTTGATATGTACTTTCATCCAACAAGAAAAAGAACAATTAATTGTCTAAAATTTTTGCACTTTTTTACTCTTAAAAATATTTAGATATTTAAAAAATGAAATATTTTATAGTCATATTATTTAAATATGATTTATATTCATTATTTTCCAGCATGTTTGGTGTTTCTAAGTATATTTTAAAAGAGTAAATGGACTCATATTTTGAGAGGGGAATGTCTTCTTGCACAAACCAATAAATTAATTTCATGGTTTTGATGATTCTTTCCTTATTGGTGTCATAAATGTTTGTAATGTGTTATACAATTCATTTTACTTTCATTTTATGTCCACATATCCATTTTGTTTGTGAAATTTTATGAATTTCTGAGTCTACATGAGTGACAATTACATCATGTTGCAAACTAGTATAACTAGTTCTAGTGCCCCATGGTCCCACAAACTTGTGTTATTCATAATATATATATATATATATATATATATATATATATATATTTCATGATTTTTTCCCTTCATTTATTACACACCATAACCATTCAAATTTAACTTTCCATTCATGTATCTAAACACTCTTTTTATTCTAACCCATTTTGTGTTTTGTGTTGAAAATTTCCCCTCTTCAAATTCCTTACCATACTCATCATCATACCCTAATGTATTTAAGTCTTCATTTAAATAAAAATTATGATCCTCTTATGATGAAGCTTTTGATAATCTGAACCATACAAAAAATATATTAATTAAAATTGACTCTTTTTATTCTGAGATATTTTAAATTATATAGTACTTATAAAAAATTAAAAAAAATATTAGATATTAAAAATTAGATGTAATTATATAAAATTTATAAATTAGTTGCATTAATTATGACAAATTAATCCCTATGAAAATATAATTGATAATTAATCTTAACTAATTTTCATAATTTTTTGATAATATAATCCGTATTTACACACAAAAATTAACTTTTAAAGATAAAGAAATAATAAATATATTTAATTTAGAAATATAATATATATGACCATTCCCATAATAAATTCCTATATTTAGATGTGTAACTATTTACTAAGTGTCTTTTCATTGCTACTTGTGGGCTACCTATTTTAGCTCGGTCCAATCATCTGATCCATTGGACATTACAAGTGAAGGAAAATAAATAATAATTAATATTTGTAAATCTTCTTTGGAATTAAAATCAACATTGAGAATCACTTTGTAGTGCTATTAGACATTACACATATCTAAGAATGGTATTAAAATATAATGCATAGAATTCTCAAAACTGAACAAGACAAAACATATGAAGACATATTTTAGATGTCATATAATTAGGCTTAGTAATATACACATAGAGGGAGGAAAGAGGCTATAGTGGCAAATAAAAACCCAAGGATTTTGTTTAAGAGGAAAATAAGTATCTAATATCATATATATAAAATACAAACTAATGATAACATTATTCTAAATATAATATAATTTTTCAAAGTAATAAAATAATAATATTAACTAAGAAAAGAAAGAGAAAAAGTATAGGTGTGTCCTGAACCATGGGATACCCTAGGACTGAAGAGGATTTTGAAAAATATATAGAATTCATAGGAATTAAAAATAAATTTAAGGAAAATTAATGTAGATGGAAACTATAACTATAACTGGAGGAATTTTTTAATTAGGGAGTGGGTAGGAAAGCTCAGGCGAGGAAGGAGGAGGTGGGGATGATGAGGAAGATGATGACTAGGGTCATAGGAGACTGATAACAAGGCCATGGAATGGAAATAGGAATTTGGTGATAGCTTAAGTGAACATAGAATAGAGTTAGGGGGAGGATTAATATAAAGACGTAGACCAATAGCTAGAGATGGAATGATAGGAATCTATATGTTATCATTCTTGCATCAAGGGCAACAACTAGCAATAGGGAATGGATGTTGGTCCTTATTCTACCCTCCCTCAAATGACAAGAAGCTAGGAGTTAGTATATTTTTGTTAATGTCCAGGCAAGTACAATGGATGAAATTCCATAGACATATGGTAGAATGGTAGGCTAGATAATAAATGGTGACCTGCGTAGCCCATGGTTATCTAGACTTGGTAAGTTCCTACTCTATAACATTGACCTACTGTTTTGATAGTGGTGCATATTTAGTGTCATGTTTTTTAGTTTTGATTCATTTAGTGTTTTGAATGGGCATGGGAACAACCAATATAGGGAATTTTGTAGGTCTTCCTCTATTATTTTAGTCCTTTATGGTGTGGTTGCCCATTTTTGGTCCTTATATGAGGTTTACGATGGAGGATCCCCCCAAGTTTCATTTTTGAGGTAAGATGGGTATTAGAGGAACCCACTCCCTTATTTCATTTAGAGGCATGGCTATTAGAGGAGTCCATGCTTTAACCCCACTAGATCACTTAGACAAGGGAAAAATCCATTTATCTCATCTGATCATGATAAGTTCTTTGGCCTATTTTGAAGTGCTAAATTCTATAGAAGTCTAGTTTCTGAGTTTAGGAGGACCCTACTTTAATGTGGCCTCCTTTTTATATTTAATATTAAATGTTAGAGGAGTCTACCCCTGGTTACACCAAGTTATGGGATTCTAGGTAACCATTTTAATATATTATGGTATTAGATAAGATATGGACAAAGCCTTATTGGCGACAGTGGTAGTATTAAAACATGCTTGGAATCCTAAAGTATACAATAAATGCAGAGGAAGAGTTAAAAATATGTTGAAGTTCAAATCTAGGGATGACCCTTCTCAGTAAAAGTTGGTTTGGTTTGGGATGAATATAGGATTCCCAACTAAATATTATCCTACTAGAATGAATGATATAGGAATCTACCTTGTTATTTATAGTAAGAGGAAATGCCTACATCTTATATTTTAGTTACGCAAAAGATGTGCGAAATATCTTGGTGTTAGAAGATATTTTTCTCATGGTGGATTCTTGTCCTATAGAGTAAGCTTTAGAAAATCCCCACCGAAGGATATTTAGTTCTTTGAGTATTATTTCTTCTAACATCCTTGGCTATAATAAGGTTGTGGGAAATTTTAAACCCCTTGTCTAAAGGTTGTGGGAGCCTATAAACCCATTGTTATGATTTTTAAAAGATGAGAATCTAAGTGGAAGGAGAAACCCACTTGATGTGATTTTGTTGTACAGAGGTTGGAAGGACTTAGGTGGTAGAATACCTTCTTCTCCAAATGGACTTATATCATGCAGTATACTCTAGAATGACATTATGAAGGGTGTAATCCATTTGAGATTCATTATTTTGTATCAACTTTGAATTCTCTAGGTTGTGGGACCCTTAAAACCCTCTTGATCTACAATGTTGTGGGAGCCTCCAAACCCTCTTGTTATTTCTTGTTGTGTTTCACTAGGTTGTGGGATCCTTAAAACCCTCATGTTTCCAAGGTCATCGGAAACTTTAATTCACTTTTTTGTTAACAAATTATATTTTAAAAAGAGATGTGGTCTTTGTGTTGCTAAGATATTATTATTAAATTGATTATGCATCTTAGTTGACTATACCAGGTCCTTGAATGTTTTAAAATAAAAGGAAATGTTATACTTTCATTGCTTTTTGTATATTTGTAATTTATTGCAATGTAGTAGACATTTTTTTACTTGAAATGAGCTAAAAAACAATCCATTTATGAAACTCCCTAACACATAAACTTAAGCTACCTTATCTTCAAGAACTGTTTATGGATCACTTGTGTGATGAATTGAAAATATCACTTTATTTAAAATTATATTAATTTCTCCTATTAATGTTATAGTATGAAAAGGATTTTGCATTATTTATTTCAATGTCATGTGATGATTATCTACTAGCTCATGCTTCATCCTGGTAAATGTAAGCTACTTTTTGAGCATGTTTTAGATAAAGATAAATATTGTTTATGTTTAAAATATGCTACAATTTGGAAATAATTTAAATTAGATCTTTGAGATATACAATTTTTTGTATTGTATTTGTTGCTTGAAAATAATTACTAGATAATTCACTTGTGAAACCCCATAAAATGGAACCATGAGCTATTTTATTATCCTCAAAATCTATTATAATCACTTATGTATTTACTGTAATTAGTACTCCTTATTTTATTAGTTACTTTAAGTCATAACGATAACCGGTTGGATGGTTCACCTCCTCATAAAAATTAGTGGATCTATACCAATGGGAACTCTAGATTAAATAGAACCTATGTTGTTACACACTTAAAATTAATACATTGTTTAATGGATTGATGCTATAATAAGTCTTTCTCCTTGGCTTCCAGTGAATGACTTACTTGTCGATTGTAATACATAGAGTTGATAATTTTGGTAAAGGCAATATATTACCTTAGTATTGAGTATATCTAACATTAAACCAAATGGAAACCCTTCTATTCAGATAATCCAAATCAGTAATTTTTTATAATATTAATAAGATTATTCCTTTGAAGTAGCAAATATTTCTATAGTATTATATACCATGAGAAGGATGTGTCCTACCATTCTATTATTTTTATTGTAAGTTCACAACTAAGTTCATATGTGCTAACTTTAACTAATTGTTGATTCAACTTTAAATCATGTTATAGACTTGAGTGGAATAATAGTATGTTGCCTTCTTCATACTCATCAATACCAATGGATAAGGTCTATAAAATAACAATAAGGTTTAAATACATTTTATTCAAATTTAGTGAGGGTACTTAATGAGATAAAAAATTATCTCTTAACCTAGAGAATTAATATTATGTCTTGTCATTTTCTTACTATTGAAAATCATCTTAAAAATTAAATTTTGGACCTAGTACTAAAGAATTTCAAGAAGCACCTTATTTTGAAGTTGAACATAGACCTTGATAAGAATTAGAGAAGTCATTTGTTTATATTTATAGAAATTTGAAAGCGGTTAAATTTATTATTTTCATAAATATATTGCCATGCCTTATTGAGGAACTATAGATTTAGAGTATGATCTTTCTCAGTGACCTAATTCTTCATAGAATATGATGTTTTAATGAATCCTTAACCATTTGTATAATCAGATATACCCTTTTATACATATCAAAAATTAATTTTGAAAGGTCACTTGATTATTATTGGTACCTTATGTAAAAACATATCTTTTAATCCTATAGAGATGACGTTATGTCATTTGAAATGTGAAAAATTGATCCTGCTTTGTATTAAAAATAGGTTATGAAAATTGCTATGATATTTTTTATACCCAATATGAGAGTTATCTTTATAATCAACTTCATTGATTAAAAAATTGTTTTCTTCTATATTCCCACATCTATTAATATGAGACTTTTTTGTTAAATTATATCTATAAAAAAATTGATTGTATGTTGAGATTGTTATGTTATTTATGTTTTGGAGGTTTGCTACACTTGGTATTATAGCATCGTTACAATACAAGGAGATCTAGTCAGATTATCTTTTTTTATCTCTTATGTTTATGTGGTGAACCTAAACTCATATTTTGTGTATAGTCCCCTTATGTAAAAACTCATATATAGGATGCCTATGGAAATAAGACACTTTATGTTGAATGATTTATTGTTATAGGAAGTGGTGTGTCCTATTTATACATTCTTTGGTACATTTTGTATGTTGTGACTAACTAAAAACCATGTAAACCAATAATTCCCTACTATAATGTGTAGTATCAAGAATTATTGATATATTGTGTGATTTTCTACATTGCTATAGAATTACATATTTTGATGTAGAATTGCATTCTTTACTACATAAGGATTTATATATGGTGTGATCAAAAATTTTTACGTGATGGATTGTTTGGTTTGTTTTGATATGATATCAGAGTCAAGATCCCTATATTAGGTTCATGAGGCTCAATTTTTCTCAAATTGCATAGTCAATTATACTAATTCACTCATTCACTACATATGTCATGAAATCTAAGCTAATTAGCCCCAAATCTCATCCTATAATTGAAGTTACATGAAAGGGGTCTAATTTGGCCCTAACTTCCTCCACTATTAAAACAATTGACTAGTTTATTCATTCTTAATTAAATTGAGCTAAGTTGAACCATAAATAATATTCTATATAGTTCAAATTACATTCACAAATGAAAACATGAAAAAATTTCATCACTATATAAATTATGTCCTTTTTTTGGTAGTGTATATATTAACACACTCCACTTTAAAATAAAAATATAATATTATTAATTTGAATAGATATAAAAGTATACAAAAACACATATAAATAGATGCTTTTTTTTAATGTGCCATGTCAACATAACACATATGTTTTATATAATGTACACTCTATGTTATGTTTGAATTCAAGAACCAAGCCTTTTGCATTAGAAATGACTTGGATTCTTGAGATATAGGCTTGGAATTATCAACCCATAACTGAGTTTAAGATCTTTGACAAAAAATAGGAAAATTTAAAAACCATCACTCAAGAACTGAATCCACATTTCTAGGAATATGAGTTGAAAGAATAACAAAAATATTTTATTTTATATTATATTCTTCCTTATAATCACCTGAGAACAAGAACTATAACTATATGGTGAAGTAGCTGATTGAGATTGATTGTTTTGTTTGATTTTACATGACTGTAGAGAAGAGAGTCGACTCTCTTGTACCATATATATCTTCCTAACATAATATCTTTATTCATTTTGGTGCCCTATTATGGAATCGAGGAGAAGAAAGAGAACCATATTAGATCACTGTTATGAATACAAATAAGAATAGGTAGACTTAGATGGATAATGGTCCATCTATTTATTTGTGGTGTTTGACACCCTCCTCTCTTATATATGCGTGAACATAGATGTAGGGACAATGACTACCAAATATTGCCTAGCCTCCCCAAACTCTATTTTACTTGGCCCTACATATAGAGTTTTTTTAATAAACTACCTCTATCAATTTGTAGTGGGTATGTAAGCATCCCCCTCTATTTAGATAGGGATATAGGTGTATGTAGGAGATCACTCAACTAATTCCCTTGAACTATATATATATATATATATATATATATATATATATATATATATATATATATATATATATATATATATTTGTGTAAGGGATATGAAAAGTATTGAGAGGCTCTTCATGATAGAACCAAGGCCCTATATATCTATTTGGGACACCCATCTTACCCCTATACAATAGAGAGATATGGGTTGGCTATTTCCATTATATGTGTGTGTGTGTGTGTGTGTGTGTGTGTGTGTGTGTGTGTGTGTGTGTGTGTGTGTGTGTGTGTAAGGGATATGAAAAGTTTTGAGAGGCTCATCATGATAGAATCAAGGCCCTATATATCTATTTGGGACACCCTTCTTACCCATATACAATAGACAGATATGGGTTGGCTATTTCCATTATATATATATATATATATATATATATATATATATATATATATATATATATGTATATATATATATATATATATATGTATATATATATATATATAATATTTTTAGTTCACTAGAATCTATAAAAGACCTTAGTTGGACTAAAAAGATGAGTAATCTACCATTGAGTTTGCCACCCTTATTTTCTATTTGGAGTGAAGTAATCAAAGTGGCATACACCCATAGCCAAAAATAGAAGTATATAATGCATTATTTCTTTTTTATTATACAAGCCCATATCCCTTTTTTATTATATTAATATCTAATTATTATCCTCTTCCCCAATCTAAAATTATAGTGTAGATATAGAGAATGTTTATTGATGGTTTTCAATTCCATATGAATTTCAATGAGACAATTCATAAAATTATTACCACGATGACAAACACACTCTCCTCTTTCCAAATATGTGATTTTTTAAATTTTGTATTATTTCAAGGGTTTTATCTATGTTTATTTCTAACTAAGGATATTTTTAGGCCACTACATGCCATAAATATACATGCCTATACATGCTTAACTATATATATATATATATATATATATATATATATATATATATATATATATATATATATATATATATATTTGATCCAAAAATTTAAAACATTATATGGTCACAAATAAAACCTAATAATATATGCATTCAAAAAATAATAATTTTCATTTTTAGGTAGTTATTTAGGTTATATGGCCATCTATCTATTTTCTTATTAGTTTTTAGGATCTATTTGCTTGTAAAATTAATTTAAAAAATCAATTTTTTTTTAATAAAATATAGGTCACAAAATAGATGATATGATCTAAATTTTTACAAAAGGGTTTCAAAAAATATTAAAGTTCTATATGAAAATGTTACATCATATTGATAACTATCTACTCTATTTTCCTAAAAAAATAGGAGTTCCTCTTCAAATTATATATTTTTGACCTACTTATACTTAACCATTTAAAAAAAAACATTAATTTTTTTTAAACCATACTCAAAACTTTATAATTCATGTTCATATACCATCTTCAAAATTTGAGTGTAGCCATCTCAAATAATCTACAAAAGTTGATTTTTTAAAATTTTCAATAAAAACATGGACATGCATAGGTCCCTTTTTATCTAACATCATTTTGAACTTACATGTACATTAACCATAATATTAATAAAATTTTGTCTCTACATGTTTATGAATTTATTGGGTAACAACAATATATTCTCTACTAAATGGTCTATAATATAGTTGTAAAAAATGTGGGACCATCTCGTGTTATAACAGAAGAAAATACATATTTATTATTGAACGTTCTATGTTGATTAATTATTACCTTTTAAATACAAATATATTTTAAATTTAACATGTAAATTAATATTAATAATTATTTTATTTTTTTGTAACATGTCAAATATCTAATATACCTACAAAGGTGAAGCTAAGGTAACCAAATAGAATGTATGTGTTAAAACTCTTTTGTCAATACCAAATCATATATATCCTTATAAACACCACCATAATTGAGCTAAATCACATCCTCCTCATCATATAAATGTATAGTGAATAAAAAACCATGAGATATACAATGATCTGGATAAGCATTAGCACTAACATGAGCATCCCCATGTCAACTCTTTCGAGCATCAACGTGTGAAATATGAATCTTATTAGAATGAGGGTGTCAATAAACACCTTAACCACATGAAAAGTGTTAATATATACATCCTTATTCACTAAATATGGGATTTTAATAGGTTGGCATGAATTTGTGATACAAACACTTGTAGTTTGATAAGTTGCATAACGTACACCCTGTCTATCCTATGAGAGTATTTTCCTCAGCCCATAAATTTTAATTAATCAAAATAATTAGGAATTTCATTGAGGATAAACTCATAATATATTTTCCTAAAAAAACACAAAGGAACCTCATTATTTATACAAGGTAGTTAAATTAAGAAAATCCACCCTTGCTCCCAATTTTTTAATCTTACCAAGACATGGTGGCACTAGTGGATTCGGAACCATTTTCATGATAATAAAGGTGGTGCATTGGTTATTTAATCAAAGTTTATTGTGATTTTGTGTTAATTTAAATCATTCACATAATAGCCATGAAGAATTTTTTAGAATATTAGGACTTACATTTCTCTATATAATCTACCCATCTATTAATTTGACCTATTATCAAGTCCACCTCCCCCAATAATGAATTTATTGTATTTGCAAAAGAAAACATTTTTTGGCTGATTCAAGGTCCTTCAGTTTCTTTATTATCTCCTCAATATATATTTTATCTTATACTATATGTGAATCCAAATACTTTTAATTACTTGGGGAGTCTTGATGAAATGTATGAGGGTTAGGAGTTTTTTCTGGATATTTTTCTTCATCTTCAATCACTAGATTTTTTCTAAACTTGAATGGGTCTGAAAGGTCATAAAGAGTGAAATATAAATGGGTTTAACACAAAAAATCAATTTAAATTAGAAAAATACTAATTTTTTATTTAATTGGTGGAAGAATTAGTCTAATTACCTCTTATCTTGTACAACATTATTTATTGTCTCATTTAATGACCTTTTTTTAAAGATTTCAACGAATTTTGTTAGGGTATAAGTGAAAATGCTTGGAACATGAGCGTGGGTTTTAAAAATTCAATCAATTTTGTATGGAATGAAATTTGTAACAATGAAATGATAATTCATAACATATTTTATCAATAAGTCAATATAAACATGTATGCATTATAGCTTGTAAATGATTTAGGCTCAATATTATGAAGCGTAATTTAAATAATACATACACATTATTATTAAACTACCTAATTATTTAAATTTTGGACAAAAAAATGTCTACTTTTGGCCCCCAAAAGTTTTTCAATTACCTAATCATGTCCTTACATGCAAAAGTAATAACACTACGGTGTTTTGTAAACTGACGAGATTAGAAAAGTGTGTGTTAGAGTGGGAATATGAGGAAATTGGGTAACGATGAGGCAAGTTGGTAAAATATCTCATCTAAAATTTAAATATTTATTATTGTTTTTATTTTGTTGCATGATTTGTGTGAGATATGGAAAGCACAAGGCAAATCTTCATTGAGACCCCTACATGTTAATGCATCAACTAAAGTTTAATAAATGGTACAAGGATAATTAGAGTTTAAGTGAAAAATATGGGAAGTATAGGTTTAAATAAAATTAATTAAGTAGTTAAATAGTATTTTCTAACATTTTATCCACTTGTTTTATGTCTTGGATAAATATGAAAAAAATTTAGCTAAAGGTTAAACATAGAGATTGAACTTTTGGATAGGTTACTGAGTGTTAATGTGGAGCCAAATAGACACAATGTACCCATTTAGTTAGGGTAAAATATTATTATCTCCCGTTCAAATAAAAATCCTTGAGTACAATGTGAAACTAAAAATGAAAAAATTAACTAAACACAGGTGATAATTATCCCACTTTGCTTACATGTTACAAAAATGATGGGTTTTATAGTTTGTTAGTTTTGTATATATTAGTATTTTTACCTTTTCCATCAAGATTTCAATTATATTATGTCACATGGCACATGTAAATTAAAAACCTAAATTAATGCCATAGTTATGAGTATATTTTTAATATCTAAATCTAAAAAGTTGTGTTTAACCAATTGCTAATATACCTATACAAATATTTATAAATTTTTAATGTGAATCATCATGAATTATTAAAAGTCCAAGATGCAATGAATGCATGTAATAAATGTTATTTATTTATATGTATCTCTAAATTTATATTTATATTATCTAGTTTTTCATATGTTTTAAACAAATGGAAAACTTTAATTTATTATATTTCTATTTTTTTTAGTTTTAAACAAATGGAACCTAGTGGCTACTAAGTTCCTATATTGTTTCAAGTTGTTATATTCCCATATGTTATGAAACAAATATATACCTAATTATATGTAGGTTAGCATATATTTTTAAATAAATTTGAAACTTATAAGTGAAAAGGTTCCCATTTTTGTTCTATGTTTTTAACAAAATGGGAAACTAACAGAGGAACATATTTATGTCGATCTTAATGTCATTAGGTGTATTTATGATATGATCAATTTACAAAACTGCTAATTATTTTCATCATCAAATAAGATCTAGTGCTACAAAGAGATGATATGTCACAAAGGAGATTGTAGAGACCAAGTGAAATAGTTGAAAATATGAACAAAATGCTTGATGACATCTCAAGGAAGAGTGGAAGAGAGAATTTATCTTGAGGGATAATGTGAGTGACAAAAAGGGTGATTTTCTAGGATACGAAGCATGTGTGGAATATTATTTTTTAATACATGATAAGTTATATGGGGATAGTATTGAATTGTCTAAGTTGGTTCCAAGATTATAAGAATTTATATGGAGATTCCATACTCTTCCAAAATTAAAAAACCCATAAAACATGATATATTGGCTCATGGAAATGGAGTAATTCAAGTTTGATGATGTTACAAATGAGCACAAAGTGAGAGTTATAAATACTAAGCTAATTGGAGACATATTTATATGGTCATAAGTGGTACAACTTGAGATAAATTGTAATTGAAAATATTATACTTACTTGTATGAGAGAATGGTTATGAAGTTGAAACAAAAATGTATACCTAGAGATTATTAGTTGGATCTATTGAAGAGATTTCATAATATGAAAAAAAATGAGCCAAAATTAAATATTAGATTAAGTATTTATATAAATAAATATTCATTTTTTTCATAGTGATACAGAACATGAAAAGGTGGAATAATATATTGATAGATAAAGATGGGTCATCCAAGATGAGATCAACATAATGAGATTGCATATGATAGAAGAGTCATATGAATATACATTGAAAGAGGAGGAGAATTTGATATGAAAACAAATTAATAAAATAACTAGAGAGAAACTTAGTGATGGTAAATAAATATTAGTGTGCAAGCAAGGTAATGACATAAAGGTGAGAAATTAATAATCACAAAATTCTACAATATGATCATTTTTTTTAATAGGGAGAAGTATATTTGACATAGAAATAAGATAATGGTTCAAAGGAACATGTTTTTGGTGTGGAGAATTAGGACACTGCACATATGAGTGTCCTTAAGCATATTTTTATGGTAGTAAGAGAGTAAGTGGTGGTTGAAAAATAATATTACATGCATATATATAGTCCATATAGTCACCTACCCATGGAGAGGATTTTTGATGAAGTAGAGATTTTTCTCACATCAAAAAGAGTATTTAATTTTGTATGAAAATAATAAGAGGCGATTTAAAGAAGATATTTTTCTGGATCATGTAATCTAAGGGGTAGATTTTTTATATCTTTTTCATAAAAAATTATTCGCTTAAAGTTTGTTATGTTATTTATACCTTTAGTAATTTCAAAAATCCTAGATTAGGCATAATTACAAAAAAGAATTCCTTTAACCAAGTAGTATAGGATTATACTTTTATTTTCAGGCCATATAATGTAAGTGTCCAATTGTGTTACAAGTAAAGTTTCTATTACATGAAACATATTAATCAAACACTATAGAGCATGCTTAATACTTAGCACATAGAAAGGAAATTATTCTAGTGAGTGTGTGTATGGAACAATGATTATAGGTATTATATAAAATATAATTTTTATATAGAGTGGGTTTTGGAAGAAATTTTCATTGCTAAGGAAAATAAAGATCATTCTAATGTCATGATAAAATATTTTAAAATACCAAAAAAGGATGGTTTGGGATCAATAGAAATCATAGGTTTATTTCTTGATTTGTTTGTAGTTAATAATTATTTCCTACCATCTTAGTAAAGGATTTTTTTTCGAAAAACTTAATTTATTCTATCAGAATTGTTTAATATAATTACCTTTTATGTAGGTCAATACTATAATAATGTAATCCCAAAGTATTTCAAAGACAATCCACATCTTAAATAAATTATTATTTAAATATCTATTTAAGATATCTATACTAAAATAATGTAATCATGAAGCAATTCTAACACATCATCAAATGAATGCTAACGTTGATGCTAACCATCTAACAATGGCATAGTTGATGATTTATTTTTAAAAGCTTATTAAATGGCAGTAATTAGATGTGATTTTCCAATTCCTATTTTTCCTTGAATTACCATGCATATTGGTGTGATATTATGAGTTTGAATAAAATGTCTCATGATTATATCAAGTACCTTTTTTTGTTTATCATGTAAGATTCCATATGAAATATTACTTGTTATATCATCCAATATGAGTAACCTATTATATTTAATTGTGCTTATGGATTTTATAGTTGAAGATGTGTATTATTCTCCATCATATTCATGATTCTATGCTACTTATCTATCAACATCTCTTCTTCCCAACATATCTAATTCTAATACTTCCATAATTTTCCCACAATGTAGCCTTAATATGATTTCCCACTCATGTTCCATTGTATCTTTATGAATGGATTGAATATCATCACCTTTAAAATCACTTTTATTTTCATGGTCATCTGGCATAGTCCTCATCTGCACAAGCCAAGGATTGTAATTAAATAGATCCTACTTTTATTTTATTATATCATCATCAAGTCTAATAACTCCTATATCCCAAAATGGCTTATAAATCATTAACTTTGACCAACATAAATCATTCCATTTTTATGATTCCTGCACTAATATTGTATTAAACCTTGGGAATACTCTCATAATATTTGCCACACTCCTAGCCTCCCACTTATTATTTAATCATTTATTGGGATTATATGACCATGATATGTATGTCTCTATAAGTGTGTTTTTTTTTAAATTTCATAAGGTCTATTCATGTATCCATCAATGAAATATTTTAAATTTTTATCATTTCTTGGATCTATAGTATGTGTCCCCAATTTGAACACCTCATGTGAAACATTCAAAGTGGCAAACACTCTACTTATTTCTACCAATGGAAGCTCCAATAACATATGACATGTATCATGTGCCCCAATGTCTCTTTCAACAAGGATTTATGTTAAGAGTCTTCTATATGACATAGCTATTAATTTTTTAGGGTTTTTTATGTTTTCACGTTGCATTAACATTTGATGATATGTTTCAAAATTCTTCTCATATTTTGTAGCATGTTTTTCATTATAATTTATTACCACATGTTTTAAAAGCACAAGTTTTTAATCTACATTTTCTCTCTATAATTTAAGTATATTATAGTTATTTGTATTTACACTATCATCATATCTTACAGTATTATATTTTTTACCTCCTCTTTTTGGGTCTTGAAATAATTTTGATCAATTTAGATTGAATGGCCATGGTGCATTATACATATAAAAATAATAAAAAATAGAATCTATAATCACATAATAAAAATGGTTTGTAGGTAATATATGAATGTATGAATATCTTACTTAAAAACCATATTTACTCCTTTATTATGTAGGTAGGTACCCTCTATACACATTGTATGCCACTCTAAATAATTGAGTTGGTCTTCATAGTCATGGTCAAGATCCACCTGTGTCAGTTGATGTGTTTTTCAAAGACATGGATGTTGCATAAAATTTTATAATACCTATATTCCATCATATATAAAATTGTATCTATAAGAATGAGACATATTAATTAATATGTAAAAATTAGATATGAAAATATTGATACCATACCTCTATATTTCGTTGATGTGGATCTCCACATGGATTTCATTCATGGACTATCGAATCAAAGTATTTTTTAACATTTTATAAATCATGATTATTTTTCCAATCAATTTAATCCATGTTTGGTGCTCCCTCCAACCATATGAACCATGTACATGTGGTGAACCACTATGTTACCATTCATATCTAGGCCAATGATCTTTCACTTTCATTCATTTTTTTAATATCTCATTTCAAAAAAATGTATGTCACAAGTGCATGTAATATACCACTATATGAGGATAGTCAATAATATTATTTTGATGACATTTTTTTAATCTTGGGGATTGGTTGGTGGTGCTGTTGGCATTAGCACCTGTAGATCAAGATAATAAATATCAACAACACTCAACATGAAGTAATATATTGGTGTTCTAATTTGATGCAACATGTCACTTAATTATGCATAGCTTTTTGCCCAATAAGACCTTCTACCCCTCAATGTGGTACCAAAATGCATCAAATGATTAACTAGACGAGAGTGTGGTACATTATCCATATGTTTATGTAATTCATTTATGGTGACTGGCAAGTTTTGTAGGCTCTTTTTCAAAAACACTGTAGATGAAATTTGTGCACAATGTTGCAAAATCATATTCATCATGTAATATCTAGATTGTGGGTATCATCTAAAATTCATGTAGATTTACTTGTTTCATTCTTAGTTATAACCAATATCATCTTCCATTTGAAAATAATGTGGGGAAGGTCATATCAATCAACCCTTATGTGACATCTGAATTTATAGGATATGCACCAATTCCTAGCCAATCCATCAGATCTCCAAGTTCTACATTAAGATTATTCACCCATGCATGGATCAATTACATTTCTTTCATGGCATTTAGGGGTTTATAGGCCATTGAATTCATATGATTGGTGATGTTTATTTTATTCATTTCCATCATCAAACACTAAAATACATATTCATTCACATATTAATCAAACTCCATATGTACATATTTCAATTGGTCAAATATAATTTTCTTGGAAATGGATGGAAGTTTGATAAGTGTATTTTCATCAATATAAACATCTCTATAGAATTTGTCATGTTCTATTCTATATTTTAATTCCCTATATACTCTCTCTCTATTAATTGTAAAATTCTAATTCATTCCACATTGATATCTTTTTTGAACAACAATTATCAACAAATCTTTTATTTGATGTGGTAAAACCTTAGCAATTTCTTTCACTTTATTAAAAGTTGTTATTGATGTCATATGTTTTTGTAAGGTCATTGATGTCAAAATAATAATTAGTTATGGTGATAAATTTTAATGTCTTGTGATTCATAGTGAGGAATGATGAAATGAGTGATTATAGGTCCTTGATGAAGGATGATGTCATGAAGTGATAAGAAGGATTGAGCACAAGCTATTTAGTTTGGTGTAAGAAGGAACGTGATGGATCTAGGAGATAAATACACAGAGGCATATTAGGATGTTTGAGAACATTTTAACATGAATTTGAATCATTTAATCACCCATACATGTCTCAAAGTATGACTACAGAGTTAAGACCTACAAATCTAACATTTAAATAAGCTAATCTTGGACTCTGTTTGATCTAACTAGGGGTCCTAAGATGTTAACAATACCTGTGGAGGATGAATAGTGGTGTTATATCATAAGATAATTTGTTTTGACATGTAAATGAAGTGGAAAGTGCATATATAATGAAAGGAAGGTCAATTTTGAGGCTTAGTCCTTGCATGAGAAAATTAGTATGAAAGGACACACTTAGTAACTTGTTAAGATGAGTAGTATGAGACTTATGTGAAGAAGGTTGGCTGAATTCATTATTATTATGTCATTTTACATGTGTATGAATTTTTTATATTAGTACAATATGTTCCCAAGTGTGTTCAAAGGTTAAAAATATAATTTGCAGTTTAAGGCCTAGTGTGCAAAGAGACCTAGTGAGGTCTAATGAGGTGAAAAGTTTATTTTTTAAGGTGATAAAGCTCATGTGATCATGGTATGAGGTTTTATAATTTTTTAAAATATTTTCAACCAATTTTTTGGTCTTCATTTGAAGGATAAAGCAAAAAAACATGTTTTGAAGTCTCATGTGCATGTAAAATGAAAGTTTCCAAACTTGTGATGGAAGTATAGATGTTGATTGGTACGTTTAAAATTTTCATTGTGTTTCAATACTTTTGGTATATATTTAAAAGGTTCCTAATAATTATTTAAAATCATTAGGATGTGGTTTCAAGGATAAAGTTATACGAATAATCATTAAGGATGGAAATTGTTTCAAAACCCTCTCAAAACCCTTATAGTGATTCAATGGTGAAAATATTGTTAGAAATGTCCCATAATGGTTTTTTGAAGTTATATTTGTGATTTTATGTGGTATATTAGTCAATAAATATTCTTTAGGTAGTAGTGGTTTGTCAGAGTAGTGAGTGTAACCTATAGAAAAATGCTTATTTCTAAAGAATTTGATGTTACAAGCAGGGTTAATTTGGTTAATGTATGAAAATGGATGGAGGTTGAAGTTAAAGAATAATTATTTAACTAAATTTTCTGTTTACAAATTATATAATATTTATCAACTAATTTTTTCACTCAATTTGACTTATCACTAAACTGGCAAAGAGTGAATATACTAATAAAAATAGTCAAAGTGAGAAAGAGATTAGGGATTTGTTGAAGATGATTAGTGAAGGATAAAATTGATTTATTTTGTTTTTAAATGGATATAAATCATGCTAATTTTGATTATATTCTTTTTAATTCATCTCAAATGGTGAAAGTAGTGTTCTCAAAGTGACCTGTCTAAGTGAGTGAAGACAGTAAAGAAATAAGGTTCAGTGATTGATTTCTTTTGTCTATATTTAACATTAGACCTATATATATATTTTTTAATTTGAGTTGATATTAGGATTTATTAAGATCATAAAAATTCTTTTTAATTTCAATTAAGTTTCCTCATAGGTGTTAAGATTCATGTTCACCATGACTGGTTCCCAAAGCAAGAATGATAGTTCTAAGTAAGTAAGAGTGATTGGTTTGAGGATCTCTGCACTTATATGATGCATCTAATGATTTTGATATTATTTTTAATACATAAATTTATGATTAATTATTTATATAATATGTATATATATCCAAAAAAATTATATGTGAAAAACAAAATGGCCGATCTGGCTAAGTATGCACTGTGTAAGAGAGGCTTACGAAATTGGTCTGTAATACCAATAGTTAACTCTAGATATATATATATATATATATATATATATATATATATATATATATATATATATATATATATATATATATATATATATATATATATATTAGGTTTATATATAGGTGTAATAAAAGATATTAATTTTAATTATATGTTTTTAAATTTCTATTACAAGTGCTAAAGATAAACTTGTATGTGACTATGTTTTTGGAGCTATAGGCAATTCTGAGTGGTCATATTACAGAGATGTGTTTGGGGTGTTTTACTTAGATTTTAATAATATATTAAATATGATAATGTTATATAATTATAAAATTTTCATGTGAATGAATTTTTATTCATCAAAAGTTCATATTTATATGTCTTTTATCAAATAATTTTTACTGTATTCTTGTAGTATTTGTCCATTCTGAGTGGTCATGTTGCAAGAGTGGATTTGAGACCTTTTAGCTTGTTTGGTGATGTATAATGGACATGGTGGTGACCATGAGGTAATTTTTATTTATTTTATTTTATTTTATTCTATGTTTTTTTTATAAAATTTATTGTATACTTCTATTTTGTGAGAGATACTTTCAGGCAGTTAGAAGGCCTAATGGCTAGTAGGCCTAATAACATGGTTCAAGTGATGAATTGGAATTAAAGCTGGTTTTGAAATGTGTGGTTATTATAATGGTATATTTTAGGTTTATTATAGGTGTTCCATGTATTTATAGAGACTCATAATGGTCCAAGAAGCCATAAGTGTAATGTGTGCTTAAGATAGACCTAATTGCATTAGGTATCCTTTAAGCCTGATGGAGGTTTTGGATCATAAAAGGTATGACTGACCTATGAAATTATTTTATCACTTATGTAATGTTTTTATTTACATATTATAATTATAATACAAGTTTTTAAATATTCTTGACTGACCATGATGGGTGAGAGCAAGTGTTGTGTATATAAGCAAGGCCTAATTGGCCTATTTGAGCTAGTATGAGAGATGTGAGCATAAGTGTAGATAAGAGATATTGAAGGAGTATAATTATGTCATTTATGACCATAATAATAATATATAGACCATTATTATTATCTAAAAAATCTTATTCAAGTGAATGATAAGGTCAAAGGACCTAATGAACCTAGAAGAAGCATGTTGAGTGAGGAAGCCTATGAGGTTGTTTGAGAGAGGTAGATGGTTAAAGTGAGTTAAATGAGGTGAGATGTGAGATACCATAATTATATTCATAATATGATTTTTCTAGTTTTACAAAAAATATTTTAATGTAGATAGATAATAAAGAGAGCTAAAGAAGAAGTTACCATTGCTTGTTTGAGCAACAAATTATTCTCAAAGTGATCAAGCTTGTCTTGGCTAGGTTGGTGCTTACTCAAGAAGGGACTTGGATTTGCCTTAAATTTTGGATCTTGTATAAGTTTTATTGAAATTTTTGGGTTTGTTCCAAGTCACTTAGGTGGTTGCAATTGGGTGCTTGACTAGTGAGGGGTTGGTGCTCTTGTGGGGTTGGTGCATTACTAAATGTTATTTCATTACATATAAGATATTATTCCAAGTGGTGTGATAGTTTTTTAAATCCCCCATGACATTTTTACACATATATATGGTGTTCATGTGTTATGTTTTTGCTTTATGCTTATGTGATTGTTCTTTCATGCATTGTTATATCTCTATGTTAGTTTGAATGGTTAAAGATTTATAATTGGAATTGAATGAATTGTTTTTACACTGATTCACCCCCCTCAGTGGTTATGATTCCAACACACTTATTTTATAAAATATATTTTATGTCTTTTATATTTATATTGACCTCCATTTGCATGTGTGAATTGAAAGATTGGATTGGCTCATGTTATCAACTTCTCTTCTACTTGGGTTAATCATTAAAGTTATTGTGGCTATGGACCAAGATCCATATTTTTCAATGCTAAAAATTGATGGTCATTTTTCTCTTGTCAATATCTATGGAAAATTGGACCTTAAAGTGATTAATATATATTTATGGTAGGGTAAATTTCTTGACAAATATAACAAATACTTGGTGAAGCCAATTTTTCTAGACAATGGTGAAAAGTCATTTATAACGTCTTTAAATCTACCTCTATATTTCCACTATTTTCATGTGTATTTAGTATATTATTTTCAATACCATCATGAATTTCATTCTTTATCTATTATTTGGACTTTCTAACACATGTTCTATTTTCATTGAATTCACTTCTTTAGAGCTAGCACCAACATTAGCATTCATTCGATAATGTCTTAAAATTGCTTCATGATTATGTTATTATATTTTATTTCTTTATTACTCTATGAATTGATTAAAATTAATTTATCTTTTCATTCTTATTATTAATTTATGTTGACTATATTGATATGTTCCTACGTGATATGCCTTCACTTCTTGGGCATGTTCTCTTATTTCTACTTTCAGTTCTTGAACTGGGATTCCTACCATCATTTTACTTGTATTTCTCTTTCATTCTCATTAAGTTGTTGTCTTTGTTCTTTTGGTTTTTTTTAACATTATTTTATATGATATTATCAAGCATATTATCTTTAGTATTTTATTTTATTCTCTTAAATTTCAAAATTTAATCATGGACGTGTCATACCTATAAAATATAAACATAAAATATTCAATCTATTTTTTCAAAAAAATTAAACTATAATTAAACTTTTTTTTATAAATACAAAAAATTAATAATAATATACTATTAATAAAAGAAATATATATATATATTTATATATATATATATATATCATATAAATAAAATTAACTATAATACTATTTTATATTTTAGCTCATTTTTTAACTATACATAACTATAATATGTATATTTTATAAAATATTAACATATAAACTAATTTAAATAAAATTATCTATAATACTATTTTAGATTTTAACTATTAATACCTATGTATAATATATAATATACCAATAATTATACATATCTAATATATCAATATAACAATAATATATGGATCATAGTATATAGTATATCAATATAATAATAATTTTATTTATAATATATCATATAAACAAAACTATATATAATACTATTTGATCTTTTCGATGTTCGTTGAACTCTAACTATAATATATATATATATATATATATATATATATATATATATATATATAAATAAATAATAACATATAACATAATAGAAATAAAATTAATTATTTAACACACAAAAAAAAATAGGATATAAATCAAATTATATTATAGCACAGCAATAGAATGAGGTTACATATACTTTAATGTATTTGATTTCATTTTTAGTTTTAAGTTTTCAGTGATTATTGAATATATTCAGGGAATACTTCAACCAAATGCAACAACATATAGTACACTTATAAAAACATACCTATTGTGGATTGATTGGTTTGGAAGATATATATTCTTCATTTGAATTCTACCAACAAATAAAAAATAGTGGTCTGGATGGAGTAACGAGACTATAAAAGTCCAAATTCAAAACCCATAATGCAAAAAAAAACCTACCTGGAATGATAGAAAAATCTAGTTGCAATGTACTGTGTTTATATAAACAATGTGTCCCTTTATTACATCATTAAGAAGTAATTGTTGACTGGCTATGTTTTTTTACAATTTACTTTTATATGTTAGAGCAAACAAAAATAAAAGTTATCCACTCACACTATTACACTCCTAACTACCACTATATTTAAGATATCTATGATATTATATTAAGACCTCATTTAATTTATTTTCATTAGGTATATGTTTAAAATTTAAAGAAGAATGATAATTAAGATATTTAGTGCTATAACAGGAAGAAGATGAACCTTGCATGCCCATGGTGGTACCTTATTCTCATCACCAAAATAAGATCCAAGATCTTGTTTTAATATTATAGTAGTCTTCTTACCTTTATTATTCCCAATCCATTTTGGACTACATTATGGATGGATATTCCAACACTTAGCATCTCCATGGCCTTTTCTCTTGAAATGAGAGAAAAAAGGCTTCACATAATCTTTCTTGACCATGGAGGTATGTTTCATCTTACATTGTCCTTTACATTTTATTTTAGTTGGTTTACTAGGATTATTTATGAAGTGTTCCCTATCCTTATTCACTTTACCCCTTGATTGAATATGGGTATCTCCGACACAAACTGCATCAAGATTAATGGGTTTAAAAATAAGGATTGTATGCTTTAAGTAATTATGTAACCCACTAATTTATTTCAAAAGAGTCTCTTGAGTGTAAATAGGAGTAGATAACACGAAAACCATATTTCCAAAATCTTCAGTGTAATCTTGAACATTTTGACCCTTACTTTGCTTTAAATTTTATCAATCCATAGTAGGTTGTTGTAAATATCCTAAAGGATAATTGATTTTTTAATGTAGAAATAAAATCAGCCTATGAAGAGATCACTTCACCATGTTTTAGGATATCTAGTTTATCTTGACTAAGTTCTCCATTATAGTCTAGAAAATCAAAATTCACATCAAGCTTTAAAAAAGAAAATATTAATAAACTTTCTTTTTCTTATCATAAAAGAAAGAAGAAGAAGGTTTGTAAGGATATGGAGGAGATTTAGTATATTCTTCTCCTTTACCCTTACCACTGGTTGAGGTATCTTTCTCTTATTTTTCTTCAATCCTTAGCTTCTTTTTCTTATAAAAATCATTCACCATGCTCTTCATCTCAATAAAGCCTTGATGTAAGGTTGCTTATGATTTTATTTATCCTCTATGAGAATCCATGGCTTGAAATGCATGTTTTTCACCAATTTTGAGGTTATATTTTTCAAGAGATAATTCACCATGCTTTCTCTTACACTTAGTGAGCATGCAAAATGAAAATTTGTGAATCCAAAAAAGCACATGAAAATAGACCCTATTTAGCTTTCTTTGATACCAAATTTCATCTGAATTATTACTTAATATTTATCAATTTTGGATACTCATAACAAAATTTTCAATTTATGTCCTTTTACATGAAATTGCCTTATTTTATTAAAATCAAGTTTAATATTAATAAAAAATCATAATTTAAATGAATATAAATAGAGAAAATGTAAACTAAATGATAACGGAGTTCACCCTTTTTGGGTCTACATCCTTGACTCTAAAACGTGCTTGAATTGATCTATTAAATGGTGTAGAATACATTTTACATCTACTATTTACAACAAAATATGACTTTGGTCTACAAAATAACCTATGTGGGAGTTTCTTTTCCTACATAAAAGGATACTTGCTTATTTGTTTCTTAGTTCAAAGGATAAAAAATCAATTTTTATTCTCTCCATGTATATATTCTTCAAATGCAATAATGAGCCTTTTATAATGCTCTCAAGGCCCATGTTTCATGGGTTGAAGTCTTATCCATTTACCTAATACATTGGGATTCATTTTGCATTTTTTAGGATTGGATATATACTACATGTATTTTGGATGGGATTTAATCCAATATTAAGAGAGGTTTTTTAATAATAATGTTTTAATAAACATTTTAACACAATATGAATTCATATTAAGACCAATCATTGCTTGAAACTCCTAGCATATCATTGGGAATAATTTTTGGGTATTTAATTTATTAATATACCATTGGTACACATGTCAAGCCCTGATTGGGTCATTGGTACACATCCAATCACCATGCTAACATCATCATTGTAATCTACTTGCTTCAATAGGTCATAACATTCACATACAATGTCTATTTCACCTTGTTAAAAATGTGTGTGATTCACCTCAATGAGGCCTTCATTTTTGGTATGTTTCCTATATGGTTGAAGACCATTTGATTAGATTTATGTGGGGATCCTCCTAGATCACATCATGAGTGATAGGTTCAACTACCTAATATTTTTTAGAATCAACAAAACGTCTAAAAAAAATAAGTAGCATGCTCTTATTCTGCATATCCTTGCATTTATTGTCAAGAACAAACACCCATGCAGTATTCTTGAATACATGAAAAGAATATGCATCAATATTGATCCTAGACCAAGCTTCTTAGTGAGTTTTGTTACACACTTCCTTATCGGGAGTTTAGTTATTGATATAATTGGCATACTTTTTGGCTCCTTCCTAATATTTAGGATACATATCTCTAGAGTAAATCATATAGTTTTTTATGTTATTCAAAGTGTGATTCTTCTACTTTGAAACACCATTTTTTTGGGAGTATAGGGAATTGTGAGTTGACGTAATATGTAACATGTTATGAAAAATTATCAAAATGCATTAGAGGAATATTTCCCACCATTAATTTTGAATAAATTTTTGAGTGGAAGATATTATTAATTCTATTAAAATCATTAAAGGCTTGAAATTTTTTAATTACTTCAATTTTGTACTTGAGAAAGTACACCCATGATTTTTTATAATAATCATCTATGAAGGTGAGTACATATTTTCCTCAAGATAAATAGTGAGTGGGAAAGATCATGATATCACTATGTATTATTTAAGATAAATTTTAGCTTGTTATGCCTTATGCTTTGTAAAAGGTTCCTAGTGTTGTTTTCTAGGCATATAATTATGATAAACTCCTTTAGTTTAGGACACCTTGGGAAGACTAATCACCAATTATTTTGTGATAATATACTATACTTATTTTATAACATGTTAAGCAATTGGTAACTGTACCAAATCTAAAACACTCATATAGGATATTTTCCTTTAACAATTTGAAATGTTATTTTTCCTTTTGATTTGTTCACTAAACTATTATATGAAAACTTAGCTTCTAGTAAATCCAAGTACCATTTATTGGGCTTCTCTCCAACTATGCATGTCTATAAAATTTTCAAGCTCTTATTTATAACTTATATCTATCCATTTGTTTAGGAGTATTATGCACTACTGAATCGTAGCTCAGTCCCCATCATCCTTCACAAAGTCCTCCAAAAATAATTTAGAAATTTCATGTCCCTATCTGATGTAATGGTTTTTAGAACACCATCCAACCTCACAATATCTTTAAAAATAATTCTTCAACTCTGTAGGTATCATTAGTCTTTTTATATGCAATAAAATGAACCATCTTAGAAAACCTATCTACAACAAAAAAAATTGAATCATTACCTCTTTGTGTGTTTGGTAATCTCAGCACCAAATCTATACTTAAATTTGTCCATGGTCCTCTGGAAATTAGTAATGGTATGTATATCCTTATATTTTGTGCATGTCATTTTGCCAACTAACATATCCTACACTTTGAAACATATCTTATCACATCTCTCCTTATATTTGGCCAATAATACTCCTCCATAAAAGATTTTGTCCTTTTATTATAAAAATGTCTATCCAAACCACCATAGTGTAATTCTCTTATTATATTGTGTCTTAGAGACCCAATTGGAATACATAATTGCTTCCCTTTGAATAGATAACCATCTTTCATAAGATAATCTTCAAGACATTGCCTGTATCACTTGTCAATGGATTCCTGCATTGTTCAACTATCTTTCAAAAATTTAGATTAGTATCATATATTTTAATAAATTCAAATCCAACTACTTCACTCAACATAGTAGTTAAGAACCCCACTCTCATGTTCAAAGCATCATCTACCTGATTTTATTTTCTTGATTTTTTATTTAACACAAAATTATAACCCTACAAGAAAGATGCATACTTTTCATGACTAATATTTAACTTATTCTGAGTTTTTACATATATCAAAGCTTCATGATTAGTAAATAAGATTTAGGTAATGTCTCTAATGTCTTAATTTTTTTAGGTAATGTCTCTAATGTCTTAATTATTTTATAATGGCATAAAATTTAACATCATACATAAAATAATTTGTTCTTACCTCATTCAATTTCTCACTAAAATATGTTATTCACTTCCCTTCTTGACTCAACATGGCATTAATTCCCACAAACAAAGCATCACAATCAGTGCCAAACACTTTGATGATAAAATATGGTAATGTTAAAATATTCTTTTTTGTAATTTTATTTTTCAACAACTCAAAGCTTTATGTTGTTACCCATGTCCATGTAAATTCTTTTCCTCTCATACAACTTGTTATCAGCACAACAAGACTACTGTAATTGTTAGTGAACTTTTTATAAATAATTTATAAACCATGTAAACTTCTTACCTTTGTGATCCTATTTGGGATATGGGACTCAAAAATTACCTTTACTTTATTTTCATCCATTCTTACACCATTTGCTAAAAACTAAAAATCCCAAAAATATCAAACTAGTCAACATAAACTTGCACTTACTCAAATTCACATTGAGCTTCTCTTTTCTTAATAATTATAATACCATTCTCAAATAATTTAAGTGTTATTATTTAGTCTTACTAGATATTAAAATAATATCAAAATATCCCACCACAATCTTACCACTATATTCTCATAACACAATGCTTATTACCCTCATAAATGTGTTAGTTGCAGTAGATAATCCAAATGGCATCAACATCCACTAACGTAAACCATCTCTAGTCTTGAATGTTGTTTTCCATTCATGTCTTTCATGAATCTGAATCTAATAGTACCCAGTCCTTAGATCAATCTTGGTAAAAAAAATTCCTCGAAGAACATCCATCATATAATCTAAATGAGGTATATGAAACCTATACTTGATTATAATTTTATTAATTTCTCTATGATCCACAAAAATCCTCCTCCCTCTATCTTTCTTTGAAGTTAATAACGCTAGTGTTTCACATGGACTCATTCTCTCCCTTACTACACCCTTCCTCACCAACTTAGTAAAATGTTTATTCAATTTATCATGTTCTATTGGAATCATCGTATAATTTGATTGATTTGGTATAATTGATCCTGAAATCAAATCCATATGATCTTGAATGTCTCTCTTTGGTGGTAAATTATCTAGTAACTCATCAAGTATTATATATGCATATTATTTCAACCATATTATTAATTTTATTCGTATTTTCACCATTTATGGGTCATTATTATTCACTACAAATGCATAGTATAGCACCCTATCATCTTCATATCATTGTTAAAAAAAATTCTAGTCAACATGATTTCAGCTTGGCCTTCTTATTTAATAGGTAATAAATCTACATTAATACCACATTTTTTGAAACTAAACATGTTATTTTCTCCATCATGAACTGCTTTTATATCAAACTCCCATGGCCTTCCAAATAATACATGACATGCATACATTAGTATTAAGTCATACCATATTTCATCCTTTTAAATTTAAGCTATATAAAGCTTGATTAAGCATCGTTTATCAATCGTAACTTCATTCCCTTTCTTAGACCATGAAATCTAATAAATATTACAATTCTTTTCACATTTAAAATCTAGTTTATCAATCATGTCCTTACAAACAATATTTTCATAACTTCCACTATCCATAATTACTTTTCTTATCTTACCTCCTAAAGTACACCTTGTTCAAAATATATTTGCTCACAGCGATGCATCACCACCTTATTTATTTCAAGCATGTTCTTTCCTTAGATCAATCATTATTCTTCTCATCATGAGATTTTCTCCAATATATATTATTGCAAGTTCTACATTTGGCTATTCTATTTCATGTTAACCTAAACTCACTCTTGGATAATCTTCTGGCCTCCTTTTAGACATTGGTAGTGTGGACACTCAAATTCTCTATGGCCTTCTTCTCCACATATATAACAAACATAATACTTGTGTTGATTTGGAAACCATCCTCTACCACCACCATAGCTTCGACCTCTCTAAAATCCTTTTCCTCTTTCCTAGTTTTGAAACCTTAATCTATTATCTTTTTGTATATTTGTACCATATGATGATTCTCCTCTAGTGGGATCAAACCCACCTCTATTTATATTAGATCCATCTTATCCCATTATTTTATGGGATTGTTCTCTTCTTCGCCCCATATATGTTCTTTTAAAATTCTATCTATTTTTTCTTCTACCTTCAAAGATAATTGATAATATTCCTCCATGAAAATTACTTTATACATAATTAAATCATCTTGAATAGAAAACTTTAATCCATTTACAAAACTTTTGGCCATATTTTATTTTTTCTCATCATGATCTACTCATATAAAAATGTTGTACAATTAATCTATATACTCTTATATACTATGATCCTTCTGCTATAAATTTTTGAATCTTTTCTATAGGGTTTGGACATAATCCATAGGAAGAAATTTATCTATTGGCTTACTCTCCATGATTTTTCATGAGTTGATCTTCTCTTTACCTTTTTCAATCATTTTTTCTAGGGGTGTTCCCACCAAATCATTGCATGACCATTCAATTTTGTGCATGCAAACTTTACCTTCTTTTCTACTCTCATAGTTCTCCATTAAAAAAACTTCTCCATGTTGTTCACCTAATATATCAACTCCTATAGTTTTAAAATGTATCCATAACAAAGAACATCAAACTTAATTATTTCTTTCCTTCCTTATAAATCTTTGACCATCTTATCTTCAATTGATGGCAGTAGTTACTATTGCTCCTCCACTTTTGAAATTTCCTCTTCATAATATTTGTCCTCCTCAACATCATATTATATTCTACTTTGTCCTTGATTCAAAAAAATCTTAGTTAATTATTTTATTTGCCTTTATAACTCTTGCATAGTATGGTTCATCTGAGTGATTCCTCCTCATCCTCTCACCATATCTTACACTTCTATGATTCTAACTTGATCTAAAACAAAATAATGAAATTGAATACCATTAAGAATATAATATTACCAAAAGTCAAAGCTTATGAAATAGAAAACCTATTTGACTCATATTGAATCATTAAAATGATTAAAAACCATGCATAAAAAGTCCTCAACTCAAAATCATATTTGACATGTGAAATTCAAAACTCCTAAAAATTATAAAACTTGACCTACTATTTTTATTAGATGTTATTTTTAGTAAGTTTTGCATGCAAGTGCACATAGTTCTAAAATCTCTAAATATAAACTAAACACTAAAATCAACCTATCAAACAAATATCAACTAAATTTTAGGTTATTTTACAAAAATAGATAATTTTTAAATGTAGAAACAAAATTTATTAAACTACAATTTTAGACCCTTAGATGGTCATGTATGGCCTATAAAAAATATCAAAATATTCCATAATTAGAAGGGTATTTTATTTTTGTACTTAAATTTTTAAGATGATTATTTTGGTGAAAAGATGGGCTCAAATAGAGCTAGGGATTAGAATTTGTAGATTTCAAAAGATTAGCCTCTTTTTTTGCATCATTTAGGGTTAAGGGTTAAGGGTTTAGACAATATTTATGACTACAAAAAAGTGAATTTAGACTCAGTTATCCCTAATGCTATCACTGATTGAGATAATTACTTAATTAGTGTAATTAGCTATGATATTTGGGTCAGATTAATCCCTATAAACCTAATTATTACTCTAAAGGATGATAATTTGCATTAAAATTATTGGTTTAGGGTGTAGGGTTTTAGGTATAAGGTCTAATCATGAAGTAAACTAAGGCTAATTGGAGATTATTGAACCTATTTATGACTATATAATGTTATTTTAGACTCAATTAGCCCCAACATCATTCCAAATTCAACCAATTAGATAATTAGGGTGATTAATGATGTGATTTGGGTTGAATTGAGTCCTATAAATGTAATCCTTATTATAATGGTTATTAAATGGGATAAATTGATTTGTTTAGGGTTTAGGTATTAAATTTTAGGTTTTAGGCTATAAGGTCTAATCATAAAGGTAATTGGGCAAATTTGAGCTTGTTGAACATAATTATGACTAAAAATGTGATTTTGGTCTCAATTAGCCCCAATTTCATCATAGATTGAGCCAATTAGTTAATTAGGGAAATCAGTGATGGGATTTACACCAAATTGATCCTTGTGAACCTAATTATTACTCTAAAAAATGATAATTGGTTATAAAGTATTAGTTTAGGGTTTAGGTTTTAGGGTTTAGTGCCAAAGGATTAGTGTGTATGGTCTAATTTAAAATGCAATTAGGGTAAATCTAAAATCATTGTTACTATTTTGTTACTATAAAATGTGATTTTTGACTCTATTAGCTCCAGTGTAATCATATATTTAGCTAATTCATCAATTAGGGTAATAAGTGATGCGATTTGGGCTAAATTTATCCATGTCAAAATATCACTTACTCTAAAAGATGTTAATTATGGATATATCAATTGGGTTAGGGTTTAGTGCTTATAATATAGGGTTTAAGGTTTAGGTTTTTTTGATAAGAGCTTAGGGTATAGATTTTAGGGTTTTGGGTGTATGGTCTAATGGAAAATGTAATTAGGGCTAATTTGAGCTTGTTGAACCTATTTGTGACTATAAAATGTGATTTTTGGCTCAATGAGCCCTAATATCATCATAAGTTTAGCCAATTAGTCATTTAGGGTAATCAATGGTTTAATTTTAGATAAATAAAGTCATGTGAACATAATTATTACTCTAAAGTATGTTAATAGATATTAAATAAATTGGTGTAAGGGTTAGGGTTTACAATTTTGCGTTTAGGGTTTAATTTTTAGGTAAAAGGGTTTAGGTTTTAGTTATAGAGTCTAATCATGAAGGTCATTACAACCAATTTGAGCTCATCAATTATATTTATGATTGTAAAATTGATTTTGGGCTCAATCATAATGTTATAATAAATTTAGCTAATTAGTCAATTTTGGAAATAAATGATGGGATTTGATCCAAATTAAGCCATGTGAACATATTCTTACTTCGAAGGATGTTAATTGGGGCTAAATTGATTGGCTTAGGTTTTATGGTTTAACATTTAGTATTTAGGGATTAGGGTTTAACTTATAGGTTTTAGGGTTTAGGGTATGAGTAACAACAAAAAATGTAATTAGGGCCAATTAGAGATCATTTAATCTAATTTAGAATATCAAATTTGTTTTTACAATCAATTTTCTCTATTGTCATCAAAAATTAAGCTAATTAATTAACTTGGGAAGTCAATGATGTGATTTAGGTGAAATTTATCCCTGTGAACCTAATTATTACTCTAAATTATGTTTATTAGGGATAAAATTATTATTTTAGGGTTTAAAATTTAGGGTTTATAGTTTAGGGCTTAGAGTTTACAATTTAGGGCTTATTGTTTATGATACATAAGGTCTAATTCCAAAAGCAAATAGGGATAATTTGAGCCCATTGAAAATATTTATGACTATAGAATGTGATTTTAGACTCAATTAGCCCCAATATCATCAAAAATATAGTTAATTAGGTGATTGAGGTAATCACCAATGTGATTTGGGCTAAATTAAACCTTATGAATCTAATTGGTTTATGGTTTAGAGTTTATGGTTTTAATGTTTAGGGTTAACTATGTAAGCAATGTATAGATTAAGAAACATGTATGCAATATTAACGTGTATGTGTTCATGTGAATTATAACCAATGTCATTATTTGGTAACATTGAGTATTGTATTCCCTATGTTCTTTAATTTGTTTCATTCTGCATAGTGCAGGTCTATTTTATTATGATTTGATCATTGTCCCCACTGTAAAAAATTGATAACATTACCTAATCATGGTTGAATACCTAGTTCATGTATGTTTTTTAAATAATTTGATCATTGTCCCCTCTTGGTGTTACATAATGCAATTTTTTTTTAATAATTTAATCATTATCCCAATCCTTAAAAGCTCATAACTTTATCTACTCATGGGTGACACAAAATTTTACTAGTGGTAAGAAAAAGTTAAAGTGTAAAATTATAGAAGAATTAGAAGTGATGAGATAAAAAAAAGTTAGTGAATGCAAAGAATTCATGCAAGTATAATATCCCTAATTAATTTAATGTCTTAAATAATGATGAAATTAAAAATGATAGTTTACGAAATTTTGAAAGTCTAAGTGTCAATTCTAATAGTATACCAAATTATAATGTAAGTTCACATTCAAATTTTATGGTTTTTAAATTTGGTGATGATGATAGTATAAATGATGATTTACCCTCTAACAATGGAAAAAATTGCACGAAAACTCTGATTGTTAAAATGAAGAAAAAAATATGTGAACATCATTCAATTATTAAATTAAAAATAAAGAGAATAATATGAAAACACCAAATCCACCTATTTTACCACAAAGAAAAAATCGTATGATTTTTCATAGAATCATTAATTGAAATTGATCAAAATATCTTGAAATCAATGTGTAAAAAAATGTATGGCTACCATATGAGAAGAAAATATGAAATAATTTGGGACTGATACTTAGAAAACCTAAACGGGACTTAAAGATGTCAATTGTTGGTTACATTGATGAAAGTGCTTAAGATGAGAGCTCCAAGGAACACCTTAGGACTAATAACATATAATAATGGTTGTCTAAACAATGATTTTTTAAAAAATATACATAATTCATACCATAAAATAGGTGTGAATAAGCTCACCAAAGATGGTAATGCTTCCAGCTGCATTATTACTTATATCATAAGTTGTCAAGCAAGGAACAAATGCTTGATTAGAAAAACAATCAGAGCATTGAACATAAAAAAAAAACTCTAATGAAAATAATTAGGATATTTAACATACTTGATGTTATTGATAACAATTACTTGTGGGAATTCTCTATTAGACTCCCATAGAAATACAAGGCTATAGCTAATGACCTAAAATATTTACTTGCATAATTTTAGAAATATAATACAATGGTATCACCCAATATAAGAGATGTATTGAAAATAATATTTGGTTATTGTAAACTTGAACCACATCTACAACATATTTTGTATAGGACTCAAAAATAGTTGTACTATAAATATGTATAAAAACATCCACATATTTATTTTAATCAGAGATATTTTGAAATGGCCAAACTATTCTATATGAAATCAATC
Source organism: Torreya grandis (assembly GCA_037957365.1). NCBI lineage: Eukaryota > Viridiplantae > Streptophyta > Pinopsida > Cupressales > Taxaceae > Torreya > Torreya grandis. The sequence continues at coordinate 116,785 of JARHVA010008080.1, forward strand.
ACAAACACACCACTTGTTGTTGTAGGGAACATGTTGAAATTTTTATGCATTATAGTGTTTTCATCATGTTCATTTTATTTTTCATACTAATGACATTTTTCATGAGTGTGGAATGGAATATCCACCTAAATCAATAATGCAATTTATTTCAATGGCTTTTTTGAAAGACCAGATAGACATTTTTATTTTACAACAAAGCACATTTGGATGGATCTTCTAACATTTGTGGTGGATTTCCAAAATTGAAAAAAATTACCCATGAGGAGACTACACCCATAATTCTAAAATAATTAGTCCATTTTATATAAGATAAATCTATTACATATCAATTAAAACATGGAAAGGAATATAAATGGTGTGATCTTGTTATAGAATCAATACATGTTTATTAATTTATTTTCAAATTCAAAGATGAAATTTTTTATGACTATGCAATACACATATATGGAGATAGATGGATAGATGAAAAATTTAAAGACACATTCCCATTTGGTACTATTATTTCATTATTCAACTTTGTAGGTAATTACACATTACAACAACAAATGGAGGCTTAGTCACAGTACTATAACTCACTAGAGGTTTCTAATTTATTTATACATATACCTAATAGTATAGACCATTTTAAAAAAATATTAAGGGAGTACCACTTATATGTTAGTAATGATCGAACACAATTTAAAGAGTATGTGAAAGGTTGCTTTTAGATGTTTTATGGCAAGTTGATTGAAAATAACATTAGTTTAAATAAAAATTATATTTGGTTAGATAAAAATATATCTTAATCTAATAATGCATAAATTTTATACTGGCTGAGTAGGATGCACATGACCACTAATGTATAATATATTTAGAGTTTCATTGAACCATGCCATGGAAAAGAGTATCATGATAGATCAAAAGCATGTGCAAAATTAGAGCTTGCAAGAGAGGAGTTGAAATTTTAAAATGCCATTGATTTATTATATGATAAAATATAGTTGAATGGTGTAATGATAAAATGGCCCTTGGTAATCAAGAAAAATTTAGGGGTTTTAGATATTTTTGGTTGATGGAGAAATAATAATTGGAAATCTATTAAGATTTTATTTCAATAACATGATTGAGTGAGTTACACTTATTTTATATCTCAAATTTAGGTTCTTGGAGAGTTCATACAAGGCACATGGCATGTTTTTGTTATGCACACATGGACTTTGTTTCGAATGAGTGTGAGTTATAAGAGTAGGTGGATGAATGGTGTTGAAGTCCTCTAAGTCCAATTGACAAATATCATGTTTCACCAACATTACAACATATAGATAGGCATCATCGCATAACTTTACCAACATATCTTATCTCTTGTAAACAAGTATGAGATGAATTTTTACATTTAAATTATATATTAACTTAAATTGATAAATTGTGTTATGTACTAAATTTTGTATATATATTTCTATGTCATTATTTAATAATGTTTTGTTTTATGATATGGGGTATGTTTATGTAGTCATTCCAAATGGCAATAATGATGAGGGGAAATACTAATACTTATGTCAGTGTGTAGAATAAAAAATAAATTAACTTTTAAAATCATATACAAGGAAAATATTTCATATATCATCAAGTATGTGGTAGTTAATGTAACTTCTCTTTGAATATCTTCTATCAAAAATTTAAATGTCTAGTTGTTTGAAGACTATGAAATACATAAAAAGATAACCATTATTCAAATTTGGTTCTTGAAACAAATGTTAAATTTAATAAATATTAGGGGAGGGCATTAAACTTGACTTTGTGGAAATTTTTTGAGTCTAACCATGAAGCAATTATTTCTATTATCAATAATATAGCCTATCCTAGTGGTTCCTTATATTTAACTCCCAAGTTATGTTGAGTAATCAAATGCAAATGTGATCAATTTTATTAAATTTTATTGATTTTTTAGGTAGTACAAGATAAATGTTAATTTAATTACATATTATCATATTTTATGGAATTTAGTGGTGCCAAATTAGCTTCCACCTTCATGTGTTCAGCACCGTTAGTAGATAATTCCTTATTATAAAAGAAAAGACAATATTTTGGTTAATGTAGAGGACTAACTATTTTTTGATATAAGGAAGGACATTATTGAGTCTATAATGAATGTTCCATATCCTAATTAGGCATATTCCAAAGATAATAATGTAGTCCTAAATTTTATTCCTCGCCATTGATATGGTGGCAATGTTAATTTTCATCCACAAGGCCCTAGAGGTGGATATCTCTAATTGTAGTTTGAATTTTAAAAACATTTATTATATTTATTTTTTGAAGTTAGACATGTTGAAAATATGAATATATGTGTTGTTTAGAGTTCATTGAGGTGGGAACATATGTAATTTTTATATCAAGATGTCTTAGAAGCATTATATTTTCAAATAGAGGTCTAAGAATAGGAAATGTCTACTAGAGTCACAAAACCTATCTCTTTACTACATAAAAATAACATTTTAGGATCGATCACTAAATCATCTACCATGGATTTATCTCTTATTTTTTTTCTAATTTATTTGGGGTGAAAGTAGAGGAGTTTTACAAGCACATGATGGTTATTTCAATTCATGTAGATGACTTACAATTTTTGTTTGACGTGTGTCTAAATTTTTCCTTAAAATCTATAATTTTACCATTTATGGAAATACATTATTGGGGATAAAATTGGTGCTTTGTATCGTAACCATTGTAATATGAGGCCAAATACATATTATTGTAGGTTATGTGGCATGTATACATGGTGGTGATTCTATTTTTGACCTATGAGGACCTAAAGATGGAGATCTCTAACTACAAATTGAATGTTGACATCATTTCTTGTCAATGTTTCATGATGTCAAAATTGTTATAAAAATGTGTATCCACATGGATTCAAAGGTCATTACAGTGGAAACATATGTTTATCCTCAAACCATTGCTTCACCTAAGTCTCATGAGGAGTATGTGTTAGTTTATTATCATTTTACTTACAAGTTATCAACTATTTAACAAGAGGTGACTTTTGAACCTTCCCCTAGTTAATTAATAATTAAAATGATAATATGGGTTGTATATTGAATTATAAATCTATAATCGATACAATTATAACATGTTACCTTCATTGTTATTGTCAATAACTTTGAATAAGTATAACAAAACAACAATACAGTGTGGGAATTTCTATTTCCAAATGATGTAGGCATGTTTTAATCTAAAAATATGATACAGTCCAATCTCTCCTCTTTATATAGTTAAACTCTAATGAGTATGGGTAATATTTAATTGTGAACTAGTGATTAATGTGTGCTTTGAAACAAAATCGTAAGAAAAAGTAATAGAATGTAAAAAATGTGTCATTATTGTTATTTCCCTCTTGATACTCTCCTAAATGATACTCTTCTAAAGTGAAGTTAAAATTATTATCTCACACAAAAAGAATGTATAGTCTTACATATAGTAAAATAATATCCAAGCCCTAACTTGGATAAGTTTTATTGAACATAGACCTGGATTATGTTTTATAACCTATAACTTGTAAATATTTTGAGGCATCTTGCTATTCACACCAGGTAATTTTTTACTAGACTTAAATGAGATATCATTCTATTATATTGTGTCTCTTAAATGATAATGTTACTTATGTACATAAGTTTATTATCATTCTTCATTGTTGAGGGGTAAATTTTAATCAATAGACTATTCCTTCATTTAATGTGTTTTTATCTTGAATCCCTATCCATATTTTGAATATGAGTGACTTTATTATGCCTACTAAAAAATATTTCTTAGGTTTCAATAAGAGATGTTTTTGTAGATGCTTCTAAAAACCTTTCATTTACTCATTTGGATATAACGTTATGTCATTACAAAAAATGATCTTGTCTTGTATCAAAAATAGATTGTTATTATTTTTATATAAATGTTATGTCCAAACAAAGTTTTAAAATTCATTCCTTATAGTGTTGTAGTGTTCTCGTTAATGAGACTTTATATACGAAAACAAAGTTGGTTGTGTTTTGTGGCATGTTTAGCTAGGATGTGTTACAAAACAAGTACATTTTGTTTGGTGTATTATTTAATAATGGCTACCAATTGGCACCCACTCAATGCAAGTAGGTGCGCTAAATCTTGTTTGTTCTATTTTCCACCGCCAAGAATCCCCAAAATATATTTTTTGGTTATAAAAAAGTGATTAGTTGGCTTGCTAGTGAATTGACACCTTCTTCTAATGCATATGTTCAGAAATTTTTACCTAAAAGATAGTTCATTTAGTGGATTTGGCCATGATTATTTCATAATACACACAAGTTTGGAATATTTTCTATTCTAAGGTTCTCTTTCAATTATATAAGGGAATAATTGATTCAACATTTATTCATGATATTTTAGTTGATGTTTTTTATATTGATATCAAGGTTCAAGTCATCTCTAGTGTCAGGATGCAAATTCAATTTAAAGAAAAAAAATGTTTGTCTCTAGGTAACTTACCTAGAGTCAATGTTAGATCGTTGAGATACTTCCCAATGTGTAGTGAGTCAAGTCCATCTAGACTCACCTCACCATAGGTCACCCCCATGGGATTGTGGGTATGGATATCTCTAGAGGAATCAGTCTTCTACTGGATGTCCTAATGGATCTATGTGGTGGAAATAACTATATCTAGATCATAAATCGCAAGTTAGTGGCAGTGATTGTGGTGGGCCTACTAATGGATAAGAAAAATTCCCTCACTTGGCACTTTAAGTTTTACCCAATAGGAATGGCAATGCAAAGGATAAATATAATTTTAAAAAAAAAAAAACTACTTACAATAGGGATCTACCACTTGATTCTATAGATCCTTTTCCTAGAAGTTGCTAGGTGGGAAGGTTTAGGGTGATAAACTAGATGATCATTCACCTCCACCACCCATACTTTTGAGCCTGTCATATTCTCATTTAATGTTAATTCCACCTTAAATAGATGTGTGATCAACATGTGATTTATTATATACATAGATTTATAAAATGCATAGTTAATGATGTAGTTATCCTTATATGTGTAATAAGGGCTAGGTGTGAATTAGGGAATGCTACCATATTATATTAATATTTAGTGTTTTATATGAATATATCTATGTGAGAAAAGTGTGTATGTAGATTACATTTTTAGATAGATCTTAGGAATACTTGATAAGATATGACACTTTAATTTTGGGGGTACAATTAGCTATATATGCGTATGGCCTATTATTAATTATGCAATAAATTAATGGGTAATTTCTTTGTGTAAAATTGTTTCAAATATTTTTCATCCAAAAGTGAACTTTTATTATTATAATGATATATAATACAATGTTAGTCATGTAAAAGAAAAGATAGTTGAAAATTCACACCCCAAGAGCAAACCAACAAAAAGTTAATAGTCAAAATATTTCATTTGATATCATAACATTTTTCTATGAGAGGATAGATGGAATGAGGGCAACATTAATTTGTGTTTTGTTGACAGCCATATGGGAATCTCTTATAGAGTTAAATTTATTCCATGGTAGTTTAGTAGATCAGAATTTATTTTTTAATAGTATAGAGATTAGACTTAAGGTGAGTGAAGCAGCCATCAAGCTATGTGGATGACGTGAAGCTGTAAGAGGAGCCTGGGTCTTCTGATAAGTGTGAAGCATTTCTTTCTATGTTTTGTTTTAAAATTTGTTAAGGGATCACAAATTATAGCAACTCTAATGAATGAAGCGTGTAAGATTGTGAGTGAGGAATGCAAATGGCGCTATAAGAAGAAATTTATATAGAAAGAATAGAGGATACGGTGTGAGAGGCTAGATGCTAGAATTTTGAATGCAAAGGGCACTATCTCAGCTGGTGGGAAACTTCCACTACCTGGCGCGCAGCTTATGTGGAAATATAATAGTATAGAAAATAGTCACAGCATGAGGTTATGCTGCAATGTCTTTAATGATATCATGGCCTGCAAGTAAATCACAGCTATCACGTCAATCATATGTTTATCCGAGGACTTGTCAATTAATAATTAGTTTCTTCAGAAATGTCTTTAAATTTACTTCTCTTTTTTATGAGTGTTTCTAGGTCAAAAGTGAAGTCATTTAAATCTTTGTGTTGTTTTATTGTTTTCTTTAAAATAAGTAGTTTTTATTACGTCTCAAGAGTTTGTTTTCAAGTCACATTGGGATCTAAACCAATAAAATTTCATTTAATGAAATACTAATATGGTAGATTTAAGCATTACGTTTTGGTTATTGTTTTAGTTTGTAGATTAATAATAGTCAATAGTTAGACGGTTTGTTATTTAATCAAGATCAAAAGATAATTTATTGTATAGCATTGTTTATCTAGTCGATATATTTGTATTAAATCTATATTAAAAATTTAGTAGTATATAGTCTTTTGTTAAATGTTAAATAAATGAGGTATAACACATCGTTTAGTATAGGGGTGATAGTGTCTTATGTTTCTTTTTGACAATTAATATATGTTTTTTTATGTTATTCTATAATTTTTATTTTATTTTTTTAAAATAGAGATATTATCGGGTGAATTTGATGTTCCTGTGTTAAATATATTAATTTTGTGAAGGAGTTTTACAATTAAATATGACATGTACATGAATTTTATGACCAAATATGTTGAATGAGCAACATTTAAATGGACGCCACAAGTAATGAATTTTGGAGGCTAAAATTGATCTCTCATCAGCCATTAATGACTAGGACACTCTATATAATAGTGATACCAAAATCTATGTGAAACTAGGTAAACTGAAGAGAAGAATCCAATGATAGTCGATATTACTTATATTATTCATGATTGAGTGACAAGGATCAATGATAGAGGCTACAAATGAAGACAAGGAGGCATTCATCCTAAAATATTTTATTTTTCATCTTTTTAAGTGTGGGGTGATAAAAATATAATATTGTAATCAAAATAATTCCCTACTATAATGACATGTTTTAAAGATCATATTTTCAAGAGCCTTATTTTGTAAGGACATGAAGATATTTTGAGTTAAACTCAAAACAGATTGAGTCTCATATAGTTTGTGAGTTTTGCATTTGGGAGTTTGGGTAAAGGGGTCCAAAAACTCAAAAATTTAAATAAGAAGTTACAATTTTTTGAGGATTATGAGACACCTTGATGGAGTTGTATTTGGCCACAGGATTGTTTTAAGAGAAAAAATTTTGAAGAACGTGTAGTTCTTTTGATCTACATGTTCTCACTAAGAAGAGAATCCTAGGATTTATTTTTTATGTGAATACATTTGAGTGAGAAGTTAATGTTCATAGATAATAGATTTGGAGATATTTTAGGAATACATGATAAACAATGATTCCTAAATTTTAGGTGTAAAATTAGCTATATATTTGTATGTCCTATTACTGATTATGTAATGAATTAATTGTTAATTAATTTTTATAAATTTGATTAAAATATTTAAGTTTTGATGTCACTAAATAAATCCATTGTGTAGTAGCTATCCTAGTGGTTCCTTGTAGTGGTAGTTTCTATCTTTATATCATAGCTCTCAAAATACTAGTAGTGGTGGTGGTAGCCCTATTAGATGGATAATGCCTCAACAAGGAAAATTCTTTCACTTGGCACTTAGAATTTTACCTAGTAGTAACATAATACAAAGTACAATGATAAATAGAAAAAGGATTAAATGTAGGATTTAGAACCTAATTTTGTGGATCCTTTTAGTATATTGCCTAGGTGGAGAGGGCTAAGGCAATAAACTAGATCATCCTCCACCTTCACCATCTAGGATTAGTGTTTGAGTGTGTCATATTCTTAGTTGATGTGAATTATACCTTAAGTAGATGTCTTAGCAAGGTGTGATTTATTGTGTACACACAATTATTAAATGCACAATTAATAAGGTATTTATCTTCATGTGTAATGAGAGATATGTGTCAATTGAGGAATGTTCCCACATTTTAATCCACTAATAATAATATCTCACTTTCCTTTTAATTTTTATATATAATGGCAGTTTATTTTCTTATCGAAAGTAATTGAGCTTAGAATCATTTGCTTAGATAAAATTTGTAATATTAGTTTTTATCAGAGGAGCTTCATAACACTCCACTTACAATCATTTAACTATGCATTCCATTCAGATGGAATACTATTGATAGTCACTCATGTTTACACACTAAGATTTATGGAAGCTAATTTTTGTTCATTTCATTTGAGAATTCATCAGATTTGACACACATTTACTTCAACAGGTTCACTTTTATGTATTCTCTTTCATTTTGCATGGGTACCTCATTAGGTATAGTTATTGGGACCCATACTTATGAGCATTAGCCTTATATGTAATATCAAATAACCTATACTAACTTTTACATTAGCCATTTGAGTCTATCATATTCAAAATTGATATGAAGTCCACCTTAGGTGGATGTGTTACTAAGGTCTAATTTTTTATATGCATATAATTATTAAATACATAATTAATGTGGTAATTGATTTCACAAGTGTAAAACTGTTAGGTGTAACTTTGGGCATGATCCCACATTTTATTCTACTAATAATAATCTCTTACTCACCTCCTAATTTTATTATATAAGGACTATTTGTGTTCTTGTAGAAAGTAATGAAGCTTGTAATGAAATAAAAATATTATCAACAACAAAAATTACAATAGACAAGTTAAGAAACAATAATACATAATAGATCTCTATTTATTACCTAAAATATCTATAATATTATGTATAAATAAACCTCAACTCAAAATTAGAGTTGACATGCAAAAATTTATATATAATTTTTTTTTTTTAAATATAGACTTTTTATTTTAGTAGATGTTATTTTTAATAAGTCTCGCATGAAAGTGCATGCAACTCTAAAAATCCCTTGAAATAATTTAAACACTAAAATTATATTATAGGATGAATTTCAATAGAAGTTCATTTTTGGATATAAAAATATATAATTTCTAAAAATTAAAAATTGTAAAAAAATCATTAAATTGCAATTTTGGACCCTCAAATGGTCTTGTTTGGCATCCAATTTTTTTTTTTAAAAAAAAGAACTTTGAGTGAAAAAAGCAATTTAGAGCATTAAGAAACTTTTCAAGATGATCATTTTGGTATATGGAAGAGCTCAAAAGGAGCTACAAATCAAAAGTTATGGCCTCTGAAAATTGAACTATTTTTTCTACATCAACTTAGATTCATCTCTTGAATTAGTGGAGATATAATATTTTAAGAAATCTTATTCAAATATAACTATTGTTGGTTGCACACATACATTTTATATTACACATAATTAATATAATATCTTTATTGATAAATATAACTTTTTCCTAAATAATATATATGGATAGTATATTTGCTAAATATCTATTAACTATGTTATCATTTATAAGATTTAGTATTGGTCCCATTGCTTAACTATTTTGTTAACTATTTTTATGGTGCATTGACACTTATTTTCATATGCTTTTGGTTGGTTGTCTTTTAATTTTATTTATTTTTAATTACTACTTATATTTCTAAGCTGACTATAAATTTAATCTTAGCTTTAGATGATATGATATTTTTATGTCTGATATTATGCATTCAACATATTATATTATTAGTACATGGAGACTTATATATAACAAAATTTTCATAGACATAAGAAAAACATATTCAAATATAAAATATTGCTTTTACTTTGTTTTAATTTTTCAAATTAATGTTAAACATATTCTTAATTTTGGTGTTACTTAATATATAGTTTTTTATATTAAATTATTAATTAATAAAAAGTTATTGTAATAATTATTTAATTTTCACAAATCATGCCTTTTTATAATGTAGAAGTATTTTAAAATGTTAATATTTTTAACGATTTTTTCAATTTTGGACGATTTAATTTAAAATTATATTTAAATTACACTTTTTAATTATACAAACAAGATATAAAAATATATATTTAAATATATAAATATATATCATGTTAAATTAGTCAAATAAAAACTTAATGTTTTTACTACCATTTTTTTTAAAGCTTATTTGTTCAAATTTACAAAATTTTCTTCTTCCATTTTTAGACATGCTTTAGTTCCCTCTGTTCATGGTATATTATGGCATGGATTGGTATCAATTAAAAAAATATTAAATTTATGAATATAAAAGATATAATTAATAAATTCTTTGAAATTCATGTTATTAATTATGTTTGTATTGGATGTATAGCTCATAAAATTCATTAAAAATAAAAAATAAAAAAAATTAAGAAAATCTTAGTGTCCAAATGATTTTTTTTTTTTTTTTTTTTTAATAATGATATTTTAAGTGTAATAAAACTTTATATATAATAAAACAATATTATATATCCATACAATGTTTACATATTTATTAAAATGTTTAACTTAAATGTCAAATTTAAAGTAAATTTTTTTATACATAAACCATCAAATGATTATAAGATAAAAACAGGACAAAACAAATTACAACAATCTAGTCAAAAAAATATTTTACCTGTCATACGAAAATTAAGAAAACAAGGGAATAAAAAAGAGAGAATATAACAAATAAAAAGATCTTGTAAAAGAATCACAAGCCATAGAACTCAACAAACATAACAACATCATTTACTTTATATCAATAATTCAAAAAAAATGAAAACATAAATAAATCGTATGATTTATAGACTAATAAATATCTAAGAGACTTCTTTAGGTGTGAGGAGGATCCTGACATTATATATAAAGAAAATGAAGATTTTGACTGGAATTAAAGATAGGATATGGTTCCAACTTCCAAGACAGAAGCGGGTGGGCACCAACGGTCATGTGACCGTAATGTACGGGAAACCGCAGCTGCCTTTTCCATACAGTGTAGAGCTGATTTTCCATTCCGTTAAACAGAGAAACCAACACATAACACTATTCAGTCCTGTACACTATTCAGTCCTGTTAAAAAGACTGGACACACCCGCATGGCAATTAGGCTTTTTCATATGATTTTGCGCTGATGAAATATGGCCGAATGTGAAAGTACCGTAAGGCTTTAAAGGTGTATGACACGCTGTGCTGCCAGCCAATACGTAATCAAACCTACTTCAAATATAATAGATATATACGTTAGAGAAAACCCAAACTAGCATGATATATATCATAAAATTTAATTCAATTTAATTTAATTTAGATCTTAATGTTTACTGAAGACTAAGAATGAATGGCAAATAGGATTGAAGAAGTATTCAGTACACACCGGGAATGAATGCTAAATGGCAGATGACTAATTGAATTGAAGAAGGTATTACATGATTTCAGTATATAAAAGGAATGTTAAATTTATTTTTAAAGATAAAAAAAGTGAAGTGTGAATTTTATTTTTAAAATATTAAAAATAAAAAATAAAAAAAAAGTTCTGAAAAAAAATTAGTAAAATGCGGATATTATAATATTGAAAGGTAATAGATCTTGAAACTAATCAAACGTATATTTCTTTTCTTTGTAGATGTGGGCCATGTTGTATATATATATATATATATAAAGTTCTTCAAGTCTATTGTTTAAAGGTAAGAATTGATATTCTTAACATTATCTATAGACAAAGAATTCAATTTAAGTGTTCTCTATTGAAATTGAAGTACTTTATGGAAAAAGAAAATTAAACATATTTGCTCTTCATGTTAAATGAAGGTCCTTGGGGATCCATGAGAACCTTTAAAAAACATAATATGCATATGCACTCATCTTGTTAGTGATCATGGTTAGATTACCTCTAGAGTTGATGACAGAAAATATGAAACCGAGCTAAAGCAATCATTAACAAGGATGGCAACTTCTTCATGTGCTTGAAAAAATGAATTTCATTATTTTGTAAGCACAAATAAAATTAGCAATGATAAATAATTTTTGGTTTCAAAAGTTCTTTTACATTAATCAATGTAACTTTCAAATAAAATTTATTAATGTACTAATGAATACTGTTTTTATTTTCATTTTTAATGAATTGAGGAGTAATAATAGAAACCCAAGAAAGAAGAGTCTTTCTATATCGATCTCTAATGTCTTGAAGAGGGTCATAACTCTTGCATACCATTACATTTTTGTTAGGCAAGTTGCATAAAAGATTTACATACTAAATGAAATGAATTCTATTCGTTTAAAATAAGAGTTCCATTCATTTAAAATAAAAAGTTTCTTCATATACAGCTTCAAATCTCATTTCTAAAACAATAGAAGAAAAATTAACACAAATAAATAAATAAATAATTTAAATATCTCAAAATTCAAATCGAAAACATTCTTTCCAAAAATATTAATATTGCATACTTTCGTTAAGCCTTACTTATTTCACAAATAAGATGAAAAAAGAGTCCAAAAAGCCAATACCCAAATATGTGTGACTGCTGTGTATGGAAAAATTTATTATAAATACTATTATCTTAAATATATTGAATGGCATAACTTTGGTCTTTTTAAAATTTATTTTACGTCATTTTTTATAACAAAATTTGCTCAGCACATTTAGTCTTTGTACTCATATTTCTATGCAACGTGAAAGCAAAAATTCAATATAATGGGGTATTCACCAACTATCAGAAGTGTAAAGAATCAAGCTTTCAATTGTAGGTTTGTATGCTATGTGGAATTTGGAATAAAAATCAAACCCATTTTAAAAAAAGAACTGCAAATTATACGGTGTCACTTTACATTAGGTGTCATACATTATATATATATATAGAATCTCACCATTATGTTCGTATAATAATTTACACCTTGTTGGTATATGGATACTATTCTTTTTAGTTTCTTGGTATGGAAATATATGTATTTATTTAGTATATAGATGTTGTAACAATTATGTAATAAAATTTTCACTTCTATCCATAATCCATTGACCCCATATACTACACATCATGGTCATACATATAGTGCGAATAATAGTGATGGAGATCTGTAAATCTGACCTGGAAGAGCTCTATTTCTTAATCACTCGAGAGGGCATCGACATGGAGATGATCTCAGTATATTGCCTCAAATCTCCATAGACTCATCAAGAGCATTACACATTCAACGCAGAAAATAAAACCAAATGATACAGACTGGAATGAGGCAATGATAGTTTCGTAACCGCTGTTTGATGTTTTTTTGTCACCATTTTAATAAGTGTCATTTGACCATAGGGAGGTGACTCAAACCATTTTCACTTTCCTTTTCTGACGTAAACTATCATCTGTATTAAGAGGTTTTTCTTTGTCACCATTTTAAAACCTTTTATTTGACTATTTGGAGGTGACTGACATTATTTACACTTTCCTTTTAAATACTTGATGATGTTTTTTTGGATTGTTTTTATCTAATTTTATCTATATAATATTATTTTTAAGATCGATCAATGAGACAAATATATACATAAATATTTGAAAGAAGTTAACATAATTTGAAAAGAAAATTACAAATTATTCATGAACATCTATACTCCTTATATTAAGAAGTCTTACATTAATAAGAACGTTAAAAAACTGAAATTCAATACCAATAAAAATAGTTATATTCACTCAACTCCATCAATAATAAGCCAAATATTAAATACCAGTAACATCTTTATTATTTTTAACAACAAAATAAGTAATCAATCATGGTTCTTTATTTCAAAAAAAAGATTAAATTAAAATAGTAGTTTTCAAATCAATTAATAATGAAAAATAAAAAATATTACAAAAATAAAAAAGACCTAAAATCTAATTAAAATCAATGTTATTTTTATATTTAAAAATGTCAAATTATTACAAATATTTAGTCAAATCTTAAATCTGTTAATAATATTGTCGATAAATCTAAAAAAATAAAATTAACATTAAAATTTAAAATTATATCGATCTTAAAACTAAATTCTATTTTACTAAGTTTCTTCTTTAGAGTCTCAACTCAATATTTTAAGTGTTAAATGATTATTTTAAATTGAATTCATATTATTAGTAGGAAAAATCTCTGGACCAATTCAATGATTTATTATAAATGCATAATGTCAATTTGACATTCCTATTTTAATAAATTAATTTAAATTTAGTTGCTTTTTGTTTTTTTGGGTGCAACAAGGAAAAAATTGCTTTAGTTTAATAATCATAAAGAAAATGAATAAGTTTAATTCAAATAAGAATTGTAGTGTAATATTTTACAATCAATAATAAAAATGAAAAAATATTAAATTAAACAAAATTAAATATAAAGAGAAAATGTTTCAAACTTAATATCATAAAAATAATGACGTTTTTGGTTTCTAAATTATCTAAACATAATTATAAATTATATATTTTTTAAAATACAACTTATATTAAATCAATGATGCAAAATTTTCATATTATTACCTTTTTAAATAAATTTTTTTTTTATCAAAGCTATAAAATTATTTCCAATTTCTAGTCATATTTTAATTCCCTCTCTTTCCCAAAAGCCAAAATATTACATTTATTAATGAAAAAACCAAACCATGATGCATCAATTTCCTAAAATTCTTCAAACTAATTCTATTTGCTTTGGAGTATGGCTCGTAATATTCATGAACATATCTTTTTAAAGGAAAACATTGATATACAATTCAAAAATTGTATCTTGTGCATAGTAATGTTTTGGATGCAATGAATACTCTTATAAATGGTATATAAATATTCTATATTTATAGGAATTATAATGTTTGTAAATTTAATTTTATATATATATATATATATATATATATATATATAAAATATGAACATATCTTTTTAAAGGAAAACATTGATACACAATTCAAAAATTGTATCTTGTGTATAGTAATGTTTTGGATGCAATGAATACTATTATAAATGGTATATAAATATTTTATATTTATAGGAATTATAATGTTTGTAAATTTAATTATATTATAGGTGTATTTTATATATGTATATATATATATATATATATATATATATATATATATATATATATATATATATATATATATATGTCATTTTTATTGCATATTAAGGAAGGCTTACTTATATTTTATGTTTTGCTAGGGATTGTCAAGGATCAATTGCATGACAAGATCAAGTGTCGAATGAAGCACAACCTCATAGTAAAAACTAAGAGCATAGACTATTTCTTTTAATGCTTTATTTATTTATATTACACATGCATGTGAGATAAATATAAAATGTCATGTAATGGGTCCTTGATTACACAAAGATTGAGCACATACCATTTATAATAATGCTTTATCTATTTATATTACACATGCATGTGAGATAAATATAAAATGGCATTTATTGGGTCCTTAGTTACACAAAGATACCTCACCACATCTGGTACAAAAATTTACAACTATACCTCCCACTCCTTCCCATTATGCACCTATATTTCTACTCTCTTTATCATATGTTATTCCATTCTTATTTCTTTGAATCAGATGGACATAAGCCCTACTACTAGGATTTTCTTCACTAAAGAATGGCCTCATATCTCGAAATCAACTTTTGAACCACATATGACTCTTCCATGTAAGGTTGTCCTTGTAGCTTCAATTCCTCTGCCTTGGACAGTGTCCAGATCTTACCTTTTTTAATGGCTTTGCATCACCCCAAGGGTCTATTGAGATCAAAATTGAACTCAATCAACCTCTTTTCTACCTATCTATGGGTTGTTTAAACTTGAAAACAAATATATGTGGTGAAAATGACAGTGCTTTATCTTACTTTTTATTGATGTGGTGAAATAGACAATGAATTGATGGTAGAAAGGTATGATGGAATTTTTTATATTATAGATTGCAAAAAAAAGGTGTGAATTAAATAACTTAGATATTCCATGGGCATTACATAGCTAAGATTGTTCTAGCCAAATATTATCTTCTATGTGTGTTCAAATTTATCATTTCATCCTTCCTTAGATTATTCACATGACTGTGCTTTAATTGAGAAAGTTCAACCAAAATAAAAATTGGGGAAAATCCAATAGGTTCAAGGTTAGAAACCCAACATCATTGTTTGTGTAGTAGCTCATTTCTTCAATTTTATGCTTGAGTAATAGTAGGAAGCAATAGATTGGGTAATTTTATTTTGATAAAACCATTATTGTCAAGATTGAACTCGATTCTCATCATCTAGGCTTACTTTCTTACATTGAGTTGTCTTGGCTCTCATATGGATTCAATTTAAAAACTTGAGAGGGACTAATCCCACATCAACGATGATAGAATTATTTGGTGAGTTTATAATGCAAAGCCTTCACATTATAACATAAATATAGGTGATAGGGGACCCCTCCTAAAAAAAGGGGTCCCAACCATGAGCACTCATTGATCGTCAAAGGTATAAGAGTGATAATGTATAAAAACCCAAACATTGAGGAGAGGTAAGGATACCCCAAACCATCTTTTGTGTAATGAATTGATTCAAGCTCTTTATTAAATTAGAGAGCTCAAATAATGTTTAAAAATTATTCATGAAAGCATTACAAATGACCTTGAGGAGAATTGGAAGGTGACATTAGGAGCTTGATGTCACCTTAGATGGAGAACTTAGATGCACAAGAGCAAATCAAGAGGTTTAGAGAGGGTGATCTCACTTCTTGGATTCAACTCAAGCTTCATAACACTTGGTAAACCTTGTGTCTCTTGAGATTCAAAATCTTTCATTATTGTGGGAACCCATGGGTGTCATAAGAGAACATGAGCTCAAACCAACCTTTTTCATAATTTACAATAGAACAACTTCATGAAAATCAACTCTTAGCAACTCAATGCTTTCTTGATGCTTGATGAGCATACTTTGATGTAGATCAAGAAAAATATATGAGAGACATAGGATCCTTAGGTGTGAGAGAAGAATGAGCATGGGAACTAACTTAACGAAGATTTTACAATAGTTTGGAACATGAGTCTGAATCAAGAAATGAGAACTTGAAAGGGATAAGGTTGCTCTAAAACACTTACACTTTTAAGACCTTATTCAAATGAAAAATTAGAGTTAGGGAATGTGAACATGCCTTAGCTTGGTCAACCTTATAATTATACTTCAGCATCAATATCATTCCTATTTTTTTGATGAAACCTTGTAGTGCACTACAGGTGAGTAGAAAGAGGGTCCCATTGAATTCTTGTGTCACCTAGTGTCACGTGGCTTATCAACATGTAAATATTACTAATACACTATATATAGGTTGGGTGTACAAGATCAGACTATATATTATACCTATGGGTAAGTACACCCATTTGGGGAACAAAATAGGGCCCACCCATGGACATGAATTTTCTAAAATTTTAGAAATGTGAACTTTTGTAGTTAATTTGAGATGGCTACACTAAAAGTTTGAAGATGGTATAAAAACATAAGTTGTATAATTTCAAATCTAGTTCTCAAAAATATAATTTTTTAAAAAAATGGTTAAGTATAAATAGGGAAAACATCTAAAATTTTAATATGACCTCCAATTTTTTTGAAAAAAACATAGTAGATAGATTGCCATGTAGCCCACCATTTTCTTAGCATTGTTACATATTATTTAAAGCCCTTTGGTGAATATTTAGATAAGATCTTATAGTGTGTTACATTTTTTTTATATTTTTTCAATTAATTTTTTTTTTTTTTTTAATTTTGCAATTAAGTAAAATTGTTCTTGTGTATTCGAGTTTAGAATATGTGTAGAATTAGGCCTAGTTTTTAACCATATATTTTGTTTTGAATTTGGATCAATGAAAAATAAATTACATAAACATGAATAGGCATGTATATGTGCAGCATGTAGTGGCCTAAAAAAGGTGTAGTTAGAAATAAATATAGTGTAAATCCTTAAAATAGACTAAAATTTAAAAATATGATATATTTGAAAAGAGGACAATATGCTCGTTGTGACAGTAGAAATATTTTGAATTTTGATGTTGAAATCCATAATGTATTTGGTGATTGAATTTGAAATTTGTTGGTTTTTGTCAAAACTATCAGTCTCAGCTATAATTGCACAGTCATAAGCCTTTGTCTCAGAAATCCAATCCATTTCTAAGCCTAGAGGCTCAGCTTTTAATTTAAATTCAATAAATTCATATGCATTATATAATGTGTTACACAACACGTATACATTATAAAATACATATGCATTATTTTTAAATAACACAAAAGAAACAAATTTCATGTTTATGATAGGGGAAAGGTCTCATTATCCATAACATCACATTAGACTTCAATATTTCTACCCATTTCAATATGTCATCTTAACTACTTATAACTAAGGTGTCAAGGTCTAACACATTATACATTTTACAATATAAGAAATTTTATCACAAGAGGTCATAAAATGCAGTTTTTAAACTTATGATCAAAACTTAACCTTTAGAGTACCAATCGATGTGTATTAGAGTACCAATAATTGAATCTTACTTGTCAAGATGTAATTGGTTACTTTTAATTTTATAGAATAAATTTTGAATAAGTATTAGATATTACATGTTCAGCTTTTGGTGCACTTTAATATTTATATACACCAATATGTTTCATCAATAAAACACATGTTAAAAAAATCCTTGTTTGACAATTGCAACATGTATAGCTATTGGTACCTTTCCCCTAGTAGGGCAAGGATATAACTTACTAACTTACCTACCTAAAATCCTACTTGCCTAAAATCCTATCTTACCCTTTTGTTGTTTGTTTGATATCTTTGACCAAACCCCTTTATTTATAAATTTCAAATAATTTGTTTAAGTGGTAAACCTGTTTAATTTGACTATGTAGTATAGATAATCTTATTTCAGTAGAAATAAGAATTGAGCCCTTGGCGTAACAGTGCATATCTTGGATATATATTTCAAGAATGTTATCTAATGGAGCCCAATACCTATGAATTATGGCTTGGATTATAAAAAAACATTCCTAAAATGTGTTTAATAAAGTCCCTTAAGTTCCCTCCAAGGTCACTTAGTGCATCTAATTCAATAGATGCATTTTGAGGTCCCAATTGAAATTCTAACAAGAGTCTTCTATTGTTACAATCATTCAAGATTCCTCTAATGTATTCAAATACATTATTCAAATTTTGCCAAAAATTAATATAACTTGTGAAAATATGTTTAATCCTCCATTATGTGCACATCCTTCATCTACCCCTCCATCACACATGGGACAACAATCAAACACTCCAAGCATTCCCAACTCATCTAAAGAATGTGTCTTTGACATGGGACTAGTCCTAACTATATCATGGATGCAATAATTACAAGATTAAAAACAAGATAGATAACACTTAGTGCTTATTAATACTATGGAGTTTTATATTGTCATGTCCCCTTTTCAGTTGACATGTTCTGAGTTGATGGTTAGCCTATTATGCAACCCTCGTAGGATGATAGGATGGATAGAGGGTCTTGATGGAGCTTGGCTTGGCTTCGATTAGTAGAATTTCTATAGTTGGTTTTCATTCGGACTCTTTCAGACACATTTGGCCTGAGCTCCTATTATTTAGGGATATTTTACATGTAGCAGAGTGCCCTTATTTTGGTATGGTCATGTGCAAAATCACTCCCTGATTCACCAGCTTCAGACGTATCGAGGATCTGACATGTATTGAGGGAGATATTAATATTTGATTGATTTAATCAAATATTAATTATTTGGCCTAATTTTAAATATGAAACCCTAATGCTAATTTAAGAAACCCTAATTAGCACAAGCACATCTTTTTGGAGGATATAATGGTTTCTTATTGGAGGGAGGAAAATTATCCATTGATTATTGATTATTGATTTTTGCTAAGAATTCTTCTGAGAAGACTGAGCCAAGGGTTCCAGTATTCCATCTACATTGAAGAACATCAACTCTTCATTGTGTGTGATTCAAAGGTTGTGAGAGATCAGCCGATCTATTTCCAAATTGAGAGTTAACTTCACACATAAGTTATCATAGGTTTTTACAAGTTGAGAGATAACTTCATATAGAAGCTATCAGAAGGGTTCACAGGTATTTCTTTATTTAGTTTTTGATTCAATAAATTATATAGATAGAGATCTTCAGATCAGGTATCCAGAATATAGGGCCACCATATATTATCTTGCTTCAATACAAAATCCGTACCGATTTGTGCAATTCTATATAGTTCGGTAGTAGGCCAAAACAGCATCACAGAAGACACAAAGACTGACATTGACATCCCAGTGACCAACATCGGCTGACTGAAGACCGATGTCGGTAGAGTGGCCGATCGACAGAGATCAACGTCGGTAGTCTATCAACCGACGATGGTAGTATAACCGATGTCGGTGATTGTGTGTCGACACAGCAACTCAAGAGCCATTCTAGATTTGCAAAGATTAGGTTTTGAGACAATATTTGTATTACTTCATATGCATGATAGAGATCCATTATTGTAATCTTTTTGAGTGAATAAATAAGAGATTATACTATGATTTATTTGTTTATCTAAATTTATCTTGCAAAATATCATCTTTTCTTCATGTAAAACATCAAAAAGCAAAATACAAAGAGAGTAAGAAAAATATCCAGTTTTAGATTTGAAGGAAAAAGGGGATATTACAATGGTATCAGAGCTAAATCCTGCCATCCTGAGGGTTGGACAATCTTATGCAGCCACAAGAGTTGGGACCTCACAGGTATAACACACGTAGTAGAGCCTTGCTTGAAGGTATCCAAGTGTTAGAACAGCAGCTAATTATCATGAGTGACAGACGTGAGGGTAGCCCACTCAAGGGCCACTGACATAATGACGATCAGGGTACCAGATAAGTCTATTGTGAGATGACACATGCACTACATGCACTTACTAATATGGTAAGGAGGCTGAACCCACCTGATAGACAGAATGGGGAACAAGGTGATAACAGGAGTGTTACTATTAATCAGAGACCATAGCTAACCCACTCCAGAATAGTTGATAGACCTACACATCCTACGTTTGTTTAGGAGGAACCAGAGGCTTTAGTAGAGGAGACGGCAGAAGATTCCCTATTTGATGATGTTCTCATGGCTACAAATGATGAGTGGGACTTATTACCTCCTCACTTTTGGGAGAAGATGTCCTTTGATCATTTTGTTAATCAGAGGAGAGAGCAATACAGATTGGTTAGATAGGACAGGAGGCCTAGAGGTCAACTTAGTGAGCTGAAGAAGGCTATTGGTAAGCTTTCTTTGACTACTTTTGACGGTAGCGGCAAGATGACAGCTCAAGATTGGGTTCATAAGCTTGACACATTCTTGGTATTGAGGCTAATGACAGAGATAGATGCCATCAAATACGCCACTTTACACTTGGATGGAGTAGCACATGATTGGTGGTACCATGGTATGGTAACACTTCAGCATAACTAGGTGACTGAATACCAGGACTTCATGGATAGTTTGGTTAAGAGGTTTGATAGGAAAGATCCTAAAGTTTACTTTTGAGATCTAGCACAGTTGAAACAAACAAGTATTTTGGAGTCCTTCATTGGTGAGTTTCAGTGATTGGTAGTCATGGTGCCAAATATTTCAGAGCGTAGATTAGTAGTTCTCTTCATGGAGGGATTGACAGAACCATTGAGAGGTTGGATCAAAGCCTTTGATCCTCCTTCATTATAGGAAGCTATGAAGAAGGCACGTAGTATGGAGATGGCAGCCCCATCCAGTAAATATAACTCCAGAGGTACTTCTTCATCCAGAGATCATAAGTGCTCCAACGGAGATAGAGAGAGACTAGATTTTAACATAGATAAATCAGGGGTTAAAAATGATTCAAAGGCCAATCCAAAAGCACCACCTTTGGATCATGAGGTGCTTAATGATCTACGTAGGAAAAAGCTTTGCTTCTACTGCAAAGGTCCCTATGATGCCAATCACGATTGTCCTTTGAGGCCTAAGGGCAAGGCCAATCGAGTGATGTGGGCTTAATATGAGGATTCAAATTTAGAGGATTCCAAATAGCAAAAAAGTTTTGAGGGGCCAGAGGCAGAGTTAGAGCTTCACATATAGGAGGCATGCCTATCCAACATTCATTCGGTTGAGTCATTCAAACTCCATGGAGTTTTGGCAGGGTAGAAGGTCATCACCCTTCTTGATACAGGAGCCACACATAATTTCATATATGCTAGATTTGTGGAGAAGCGTGGACTCACTATCAAGGATTTTGAGGGCATCAGAGTCAAGGTGGCTGACAGTCACACTCTTAAGTGTGAGCGGATGATTAGAGACCTCCCATTGCGCATGAACAACTATGAGTTCAAGGCTGATTATTATGTGGTAGACATGGGGGATATAGACTTAGTCTTGGGTATGAAGTGGCTTCATTCATTTGAGGAAGTTACTCTTCGTCTCAAGGACATGGAGGTTCATTTTGATGTTGATGGGAAGACACATATTCTTAAGCTAATATGGGGCAGCAGCTTCAAACATATGTTTTTTCATCGGATGGAGAGACTCCTACCACACAATATGGGAGAGGGCATTGCCGAGTACACATTGGCAACAATACAGGAGAGACATGTGGATGATCTTTGTCTTGAGGAGAGTTCAGTTCAAGAGTTTGCACATGTAGCAGGGACTCAGCTTTCTATTATAGATAGGTCACAGGTTGATGATGATATGACTATTTCTAGCATTCACAATCCAGTTTTAGATATTATTCAGGTAAGGAGTTTACTTGAGTTGCCTGCTGATTTTCATTTATGGATTGGATGTTGGGGTTCTTGTCCTAGTACTAGGGATGATGTGACATCTTTAGATGAGAGTTGGGATGGACATGGCATGGAGTTTGTATTGATTGACAGCAGGGTAGATCATGACTACATTTGGGATCCAGGTGGATTGATGGGTTTATCATTTAGCGATTGCTTGAGGGCAAGCAATTTCAGGAGGGGCGGATTGTCATGTCGCCTTTTCAATTGACATGTTTTGAGATGATGGTTAGCCTATTATGTGACCCTTGTAGGCTGATAGGATGGATAGAGGGTCTTGATGGAGCTTGGCTTCACTTCAATTAGAAAAATTTCTACAGTTGGTTTTCATTCAAACTCTTTCAGACACATTTGGCCTAAACTCCTATTATTTAGGGATATTTGACATGCAGTAGAGTGACCTTATTTTGGTATGGTCATGTGCAAAATCACTCCTTGATTCACCAGCTTCAGATGGATCGAGGATCTGACATGTATTAAGGGAGATATTAATATTTGATTGATTTAATCAAATATTAATAATTTAGCCTAATTTTAAATATGAAACCCTAATGCTAATTTAAGAAACCCTAATTAGGGCAAGCACATCTTTTTGGAGGATATAAGGGTTTCTTATTGGAGGGAGGAAAATTATCCATTGATTATTGATTATTGATTTTTGCTAAGAATTCTTCTGAGAAGACTGAGCCAAGGGTTCCAGTATTCCATCTGCATTGAAGAACATCAACTCTTCATTGTGTGTGATTTAGAGGTTGTGAGAGATCAGCTGATCTATTTCCAAATTGAGAGTTAACTTCATACAAAAGTTATCATAGGTTTTTACAAGTTGAGAGATAACTTCATACAGAAGCTATCACAAGGGTTTACACGTATTTCTTTATTTAGTTTTTGATTCAATAAATTATATAGATAGATATCTTCAGATCAGGTATCCAGAATATAGGGCCACTGTATATTATCTTGCTTTGGTACAAAATTTGTACCAATTTGTGCAATTTGGCACAGTTTGGCAGTAGGCCAGAATAGCACCATAGAAGACACAGAGACCAACATTGGCATCCCAGTGACCGACATCGGCTGACTGAAGACCGACGTCAGCAGAGTGGCCGACCGATAGAGATCAACGTTGGTAGTCTATCGATCGATGATGGCAGTATAACCGACATCGGCGACTGTGTGTCGACACAGCAACCTAAGAGTTGTTCCAGATTTGTAAAGATCAGGTTTTGAGACAATATTTGTATTACTTCATATGCATGACAGAGATCCATTATTTTAATCTTTTTGAGTGAATAAATAAGAGATTATACTATGATTTATTTGTTTATCTAAATTTATCTTTCAAAATATCATCTTTTCTTCATGCAAAACATCAAAAAGCAAAATACAAAGAGATAGTAAGAAAAATATCCAGTTTCAGATTTGAAGGAAAAAGGGGATATTACATATATCTTACTAAATGTAATTGGGATGGTAAGATAGAAAAGTAAGATGATGGGTACAAGGTATGTACATGTTTTTATTAAATATTTTGGTCAAGTTGGTATGTATTTTATTTTGTATAAGATGTGGTTTTGAGCTCAATAAACTTAAAATGGTCACATGTATGCATTAGTGATGATGTGGTTTTAAGATGTTGTTTTAAGTTGTGGTGCTTATAGTGATGAATGTATAGCATAGAAAATATCTAAACTCACTATGGAATTTGTTTGAAACCATTAAGGGATGGCTATGATTTAGAAATATAAGGTGGTGTAGACCTACCATTGACCAAGTATGACATATGTATAAGTTACCCCAACTCAAACTCTATTGAGTTTACACAAGATGCATTAAAGTTGGAAATGTCCCCTAAATATGAGACCTACTTCCCCTCAAAAATGATGCTAAGCAAAGGGACCTAATAACTGTTCATGTGGATGATGAACTGCTCAGCTCATATAGATGGTTGATCAAAATTGAATACTAATGTGTTCCTCCTCATCAAAGGTTTCAAGATTATATATTTTTTGCATATATCTTCAATCTTATTCATATTTCATTGTAATTATCTTAATCCTTATGATGTGGGCTATAAGAGAGTAGTACATCTCAGAATTCTTACTCTAGCTTGGGATTTGAGGTTGAGGAGTCCATTGTTGAATTGTGTTCTCTCCTGTATATAGGATGTAATATGAATATACTTTAGGATCTATAGATAATTCAAGGTAGAGGGATCTCAATAATTTGAATACATACATAAACATTTATAACATTCAATGATTGCTCAATTTGGATGGGACCTTAAAGGGATATACATAACAATTTTCATATAGTAATGGCAAGTTGGAGGGTCGCATCATGTGAATTATTTATTAGACATGAGTTGATTGGATCGATGTCAATCTTTAAACATTATTAGCTTATATGTATTTATGATAAATTTATGAATAGGCCTTAGTTGGATTGGTTGGTGGTGATGGGACATGTCTAAGTATCAAAGATGTTCATATCTAAATACTCTTAACACTTATCAAGGTGTAATAGACATACACATGTGCAAATATTTGATTAGATTGGGTGTCCTAAATCTCTGAAAAATCTTATGCTTCTAAGATTAGTGATAGTTAGATATCTAACACAAGTATATGTGTGTATAAGATACACATTTGGTGATGTATTTAATTAGATTAAGCCTCACAAGGATTAGATAGCTCTTTAATGGTGTTATGACCTGACACATCAAACAATACTAACACTTTATAGAATGTATGAGGTACATATGGTGATATGTAATTGGATTTGGCCTCTTGGGGCATTATCAACTTTGAAACTTCCAGGACTTGATGTATCTCTGATAGCTTTAACATTATTGGGTGTATGAGGAACACACATGGCATAATAAGGTTCAACTATAGGGGTAATTAAATTGAGAAGGCATGGGAAGTCAATTTGAACCCCTTCTTGACATAACTGTAAGATCATGATATATGGATAGGGAAAAAATTTAGTACGATTCTATCAATCATGAATTGAACAAATTAGTTGATTAGTTTAATTAAGGACATGATTTAGGCAAAATTGAGCCCCTAAACCAAATTTGTGGCCTAATAGATTGTATAATATATATACAACATGTATGGCTTAAGTAACCCTAATTTAATAAAAAAAAGTAAATATGAATGCAAATATGGCCAATCTCAACCCATTAACCCTAAATTAGAGTCTACAATGTGATTTAAGTGGCTAAATTAGGTCATGTTTCATGACATGTTGATCATAAACCCTAATTTTATCACTTGAACATGTAAAATTCCCCTACTCCCTAATTTCATGACATATAGACATGTAAAAACCTATTATAGTAAACCCCTAACCCTAAATCCTAATTTTATAACAAACACAATCCCTAAATTCCTTGATTTTATCACAAATACATAATTTCATAAATACAATTAGTACCAATTTGTGAACCCATTATTTACCTAGTTTTGTAAGGACCTGTGATGGTATTTTGGGAATAATTAGCTCATTTCATCTTATATATTTAGCCTTATAACATCATATGATAGTCTTATTGCTCCATAGTCTTATCAAGAGTATTATTGCATCATGTATTGGAGATTTACACATCATATTAGGGATCTATGCATCATATCAATCCTTATTGCATCATATGATTGCCTTATTACATCATAGTGGAGATTTATGGCATCGTATGATAGTCTTATTACATCAAATGATAGTATTATTACATCATATGATAACCTTATTGCATCATATTGAGCCTTAATGCATCATATGATAGCCTTATTATAACATCTGATAGTCTTGTTGCATCATATTAAGGATTTATGCATCATATTATAGTCTTATTGAGTCTTATTACATCATATTATAGTATTATAGGGGATTTTATCAGAGTTCATTTTAAGAGGCCATATCCCAAAGCCCCTTAAATTCATTTAGGTGAATTTGATTCGTAGCTATGGCGATTGGCATATATGAAATATTCTTCAAATCACCATTCTACCAAATAGATTTAGGTGCTAAATAGATTACACATTATTTTTGACATATACACCTTCACTTACAAACAAGGTATTTCCAAACCAAACAAGATATTTCTACATTTACACCTTCACTTAAAAATAAGGTATCAAAATTATGCTCTTCTTTAATATGGCTTGATTATGGGTGATAGAGGGATCTTCTTATTTGGGGAGAGATGAATATCTCTACTTACGACAAAGCCAAATGGCTCTACTAGTGATAGAACATAGTAACTCTACACATAATAGAGTCAAATAGTGCTATCATATTCAGCTCTGCTATTGATAGTCATTTGGCTCCATCACGGGCAAAGCCACTCAGCTCTCTCACTAGTAGATCCATCAGGTTCTACCATTGGTTGAGTTGTTTAGCTTTGTCATTTAGTTGAGTCATTTGAATTTATCGAGGGTAGATCTATTCATATCTACCACTAACTAAGCTGTTAGGATCTACCATTCATTTGAGTTGTCTGGTTCTACCATTCAGTTGAGATACCTAGCTCTATCATTTGGTTGATCCATTTAGCTTTATCATTTTACATAGCCATTTATCTCCACCAATGAGTATTGTGTAGGTGAGACCAGTCTTTTTAGATGAGTTATAGGTGTGGCAATTGTATTAGGTTTATGCCCTTAAGAGTTAGGGCTCAGACTTTAGCACTCCAAAATCCATTTGAATAATATGAGGTCACTAAAAAAAGGTCATTAAAAAATATGAAACCCTTGCTAACATAAAAATTGAACTATTACATGGGTTTAATTTTTATGTCTAGTAGGGTTTTCCCTTATTTAATGTGGTCCATTTTTTTGGCGAGTTCATATGTTTCTATATGTTTTCTAAAGCTATCTAATTGATCCATGACATGTTTGTCAAGGATATATTCACCAATTCATGATTCAAAGGTGCACATGCTAGGTTTTATTTGTACGTTTGATTTTTTTCTTTCAAGGGTTGAAATTTTGGTTTCCTTATTCTTTTCGTAGTTTGGTAGCATTATTCAGTAATGTCATTTAGTGCTATCATTCGATGCTATCACTTGACCATGTCATTCATCATGGTTGTTTGGCTATGTCATTTAGTTAATCGATGTTTAGAAATGTTTTGTTGTTTGATATCGGGATTGAGAGGTATATATATGTGGTGAATTAAACTATTTTTTTAGATAATTCCATAAAAGGTTGGTGAGTTAACCCCCAAAATAATATATATCCCTAAAATTTTTGTGATTAAATACCATATACTAACCCTAAAAATTACTAAATCCAAAATCTAAAAATTATAATATTCATGAATTAATGAATATTCACCACTAAAAAAACTCTTGATTTTTATGCAATAAATATGAGTCTTTATGCTTGTTTTTTTGTAGTATATGCCTATACTTCTACAAACATGTACACATTATGTAACATGTATGCATTATAAGAATGTGTATGAATTTATATAACCTTTTTGAATTCCTTAAAGTAAAAACAAAACTTACTTTTCAATGTCTATTTTTATCTCAAATCGAGATTGTTGTCCCCATAGACATTCGTTATGTATTATTTGCATACTTTTTGTAGTTTTTTTTTGGACCCCACATTTTAAAGTACAATCTTGGTTAATTTGGTAAAAAAGGAATCCATTTCATGTTCAAGGAAGATGATGAAGTTGAAGAATAAAATACTAGAGTAATTATAATATTTGTGAAAAAAAAGGTATAAATTCAAACATTTCATTCCAGACAAGGCACAAACACTAACCTTAATGAACTAAAAGCCTTAGATAATGAGTTAATTCACAATGATGAATTTAATAATGATGAAAATAATAATAATGGATTGAATTATGATGAAATTTAGAATAATTAATTTAATTATGATGAAATTCATAATAAAAAATTAGATGATGTTGTAAATTCACATTCAAAATTTAATTTTTTTTATTTTATTGATGAAGAGACTATGAATGGTACTTTACCCACCAATAATGAATAAAATTTAATGGACTCAAATAATGATGAAATTAACAATGAAGAGAATTTTATGGAAACATATAATGAAGAAACAAACAATTAATTGTGCATAAAGAAGATAAGTACTTAATTGGAGTTGATGAAAATATTTTAGAACCAATGCATAAAAAAATGTCTGGCCACCATTCAAGAAGACTAGCTCAAGAATTTCTTATAATTTCTTTCATATATAATAGTATGATAGTTAAAGATGTCAATTATTTGTTTCATTGATGAAATTGGTTGAGATGAGACCTATAATGTACACATTAGGACTAAGATCATCTAACATGGATGATGAAATTGTTAAAAATCTTCATGATGCATATAATATTTTAGGCCCAAAATCACACACAATGATTGCAATGTTGCTTGGCATATAATGTCAACTTATGCAATAAATTCTAAAATAGGGAAAAAATGATTGATTTCAAAAACAAGTCAAACACTTAATATAAATAGAAAAATATTAATGAAAGTAATTACAATACATGATAGACTTAATGAACCCAATATGAAAGAGCTCTGTGTATTCTCTGGTATACTTTCACTAAAGGACAAGGCTATAGTTGATGCTTTGAAATATTTACTTACATAATTTTGGAGAGATAATACAAGATATTCACCTAATGCAAGAGATGTAGTGAAAAGAAGAGTTGGTTCTCGTAATTTTGGATCTCATCTGAAACATTTCTTAAATATGGGTCAAACATAACTGTACTCTAATATTTTAGAAAAACATCCACAAATTACTATTAGTCAAATATTTTTTAATATGGCCAAAACTTTTTATGTAAAAATAAATCACACACACACCACTTGTTTTTGTAGGCAACATGTTGAATTTTCAATGCACTATGATGTTTTTTGCCATATTCATTGTACTTTACATACTAACAACATTTTTCAAGAGTGTAGCATAGAAGTTCCACAAAAATCAGCCAATGAATGTATTCCAATTTTTTTTTTGAAATCCCAGATGGATAGTTCTTTTATCAAAAAGCATGTTTGGAAGGAAATTATAGCATTTGTGATAGATTGCCAAAATTAAAAAAATATCCATGAAGAGCAATTAGATAGGAATTAGTTATTTTGAGAAAATAAAAATTTGTGATTTATC
Source organism: Torreya grandis (assembly GCA_037957365.1). Taxonomy (NCBI): domain Eukaryota; kingdom Viridiplantae; phylum Streptophyta; class Pinopsida; order Cupressales; family Taxaceae; genus Torreya; species Torreya grandis. Next base: position 146,563 of record JARHVA010008080.1, read on the forward strand.
AAGTAAAATATGGAAAAGAATCTAAAAGGTGTGAGCTTATTACAAAAGAGATACCTATTTCAGAATTTACGATCGAATTCATGGAAAAAAATTGCTTATGATTATGCAAGGCACACACATAGGGATAATGATTGGATGAATATTTCAAGATAAGGAAGGACACCTTCCTACTTGATTCTATTATTTTAATAGTTGACTTTACTAAAAATTACACATTCAAACCATAAATAAAAGTTCAATCATAGTATTATAGCTCAAGACAAGTTACCATATTTGTGCATATACTTTTTATGCATGCACCTAATAGTAAAGAGGAAGATCAAAAAATATTAAGGGAGTACCATTTATATATCAATGATGATCGATCACATTATGCACAGTATGTGCAAGGATGTTTTGAGAAGTTCTATGGACAGTTGACTTAGAGGAACATTATTTTAAAATAACATTACATTTGTTCAAAGAATTACACATCACAATTAAACAATTCATGTATGTTTTATTTGTTGAACAAGATGCACATTACAACTAGTGTAGAAGTTATTTGGAGTTTCACTAAGACTGGCCATGGAAAAGGGGAGCATGATGGTGTTGGATCATGTGTAAAAAGAGTTGTTATAGGGGAGGAGTTAAAATTTTACAATGTTGTTAATTTGATTGATGTAAAAACTATGGTTGAATGGTGTAATGAGAACATATGTCATGGTGCTCAAGAAAATTATACTATTTGTAGACATTTTTTGGTTAATGAAGGAAAAATACTTGGTAGACTATGAGGTTTGTATGACTCTAATAGGTTCAAGTGAGATCCACTCATTTCATAACTCAAATTAAGGTTCTTGGACTACTCGTACATGACATTTGGCATGACTTTGTTCTACATGCATGGACTCTATTTGGAAGAGTGTGAGTCATAAGAGTGGGTGGATGACTAGAGTTCTAAACCTCTAATTCCAATCAACACATTAGGTTTCATCAATATTATAACTTACAAACATGACATCGTCACATGACTTTGACCATATAGCTGATCTAGTACATCTAGGTAGATGATTAATCTTTATGTAATATTTATTATCATAATCTTTCATCATAGTGTCATAAAAAATTGGTTTTTATGATTTAGGCCATGTTTTTGTAGTTATTGTAGATCTGGACAATGAAGAGGAAACATCTTACTACTTATGTCAGTGTGTAGATGGAAATAAAAAATTGACTACCTGGGTCGTAGATGGAGAAAACATTTATTATCCCAATAAGTCTATCATAGTCACTAGAACTTGGCTTCAATGATATCTTATAAAAAATGTAAATGTTTAATTGTTTGAAAACATTGAAATACACATGTAGATACTGCACTATTCAAATTTGGTTCTTGTAATGAATATTCAATTACAAAAATATCATAGGAGGCCAAGAAAGAAGAATCTATGGAAAGTTCATGACTTAGACCATGAAATTATTCTTGATAATATCAAGATTAGAGCAGATCGAAGTGGTTCATTAGATTGAAATGCATAGGAAGGTGACTTGTCAAATGTAGATGTAATCAACTTATAGGTAAGACATGCATAAATTTCATCTTTAATTAATTACTAACATTTTATCTAGGTTAGTGGTACCAAATCATCTTCTACCTTCACGTGGTTGGCACCATTAGTTTAGAATTTCATATTTTTGAAGCTAAGAGAATCTTACTAAAAGTACTTGGTCTTTCTGTGCTCCTAAATAATTTCTCATGACAAGTTTATTTCTAATTGTAGCCTAACAAACACATTTGTTGTAAGTGTTTTCATGCTATAAAATAGTAGTGAAAATGTACTTGCAGCTAGAATTGGATGTCAAAATTATTGGAGCATGTGTAATTTTACTACATAGACTTATTTGAAGTGGTAGATTTCTACCTACAAACTTTAAGGTAAAATTGCTAGTTGGAGGTCAACAAGTTGTCTTTTCACTGCTAAAAAGTTGCATTTTAGGACCTGTTACTACAAATTCTTCCATGGATTACTCTTAGAGATGATTTAGACTAGATTTAGGGTGTAATTAGATAGACTTCCCATGCACATGAGGATTATTATGGTTCCTTCATATGACTTACAATTATGATTTTATGTATGCCTAATGTTAGGCTAAAAATCAACATATTTCTTGTATTAGGAAGGGTGTTCTTGAGCCTAGAATGGGTGGTGGGTTTGTTGATAGGGCTAGATGGGAGGCCAAAAACCTAATTCTTGATGTTATATACCCCTTTGGACATATTGCCAGTGCTAGTTTTCAACCAAAACAAATCAAAAATTGAGTTTTTGGATTGTAGCTTTAACTGCGCCCACATTTATTATCAATATTTTTGTACTCTTGAACAATAGTGAAAATTCACTTGTGGGTGGAATTAAATGTCATGATAAATGGATCACATATAATTTTCCTATATATACATGCTCAAAGTGGTGAATTTATACTTGCTAGTCTCAGAGGCAAAATTTCTAGTTGGAGGTCAATGAGTTACCTCTTTAGTACCAAAAAGTTACATTTTAGGACCTATTACTATAACTTATACCATATATTTATATTATTATTAATTCAGACTAGATTTAGAGTAAAATTATAGGGATTTCCAATGCACAAAAGGGATCCTCTGGTTCCTCTATATGACTTGTAGTTTTGGTTTTATGCATTTCTAAAGTTAGGCTAGAAATAACATCTTTTTTGTATTGGAAAGGGAATTCTTGAGCCCAAGATGGGTGTTGGGTTTGTCAATCAGGCCATATGGGAAGCCAAGAACCTAGTCCTAGATGTTATCCTCCCCTATAGATGTGTCTATAATTCTATTTTTATAGTTTGAGTCCATTAAGAAGCCAAAAGGTCTAATAGGCCTAATAGTCGAAGTGAACCTTATACACATGGCTAGAAACTAGTGCATTAGAATTGGGTTTCAAGACCTTTGAACGGTTTTTTTAAAGCTTGCCGAAGCGTTCAAAGGGTCAAAAAGCTATAAATGGTCTCATATTTGCAAGAGAGTTTATAGACTAGTCAAACCAAGGAGAAATGTCCCAAAAAGAGGGATGCAAGCCTTAGAAACCCAAGATGAACCTTATATGTGAAATAGGATGTTGGAGTGAGTTGGATAACTTGAACGGGGTTAATGCAAGTGTAATGAGATCACCTTAGTGAATTTCCTAGTGTAAAACTAGTGAATGGGTTGTATGGTAAATAGAGTGAGACAAATGCTTCTTGGAGTTCAATGACTGGGACATTTAAGGAAAATAAATAAGAGGATTCATTTTCCACCTAATGGAGACCTATATAAAGTTTCAACAAAGACCTATAGTCAAGAAGGCATAACAAGGATTTGAGGTGTTTTCAAAGGATGTGGACCATTTTAGGAGATTATTGAATTTATCAAAGAAACCATCATGTTATAAAAGAATCAAAGACACCTCGTAGGTTTCCATTGGTTTCCAAACCAAGGAGAAAGATTAAATGAAGGTTTCCTTGAGAAAGATTAAATGATGGTGTTTCATTGAGGTTCCATTAGCATTCAAGATTAGTGGGGTCTTGGATCATTTGAGAAATGTTCCTGAACACCTAATTATTTAGTCACAATCAAAATATTCCACCTACAATCCATCCTTTAGGTTAGTGTGCATAGATAAGACAGTTGGGCTTCTACAAATTCAAGCATGCTAGGAGAGGTTTCCAAAGAACACCTAAAATCATATCCTCAAATCATGAACCTACAACTAGGGAATCATAATCATGAATTCAATATTATCAATGGTGAATTTTCTTGGCCAAATCAATATTTTGAAAACATGTACCTATATCCATCATAGGGATTGAACATGAAGTTGTAATATAGGACTTCGTATGGAAGTTGACTGAGGCCCAAATGCCTTGCTATGTTGTCAGAACATGTTAGAGGAAGGGTGAAGGGTTGTTTCCAGTGAATTAGCAGTCCTAATGGGGCAAAATCATTATGAATTAGACCAAATAATCCATTTTCTCATAGCATAATTTTCCACGTATTATTGACATGTAGTCATATGAGGTTTTTTGAGAAGGTACAAAGTGACATGGAAGATTGTGAGATATAAAATGAAGGGTAGAATCATGAAAGGAGATGTTTCATGATATTTTAGAGACAAAATAATCATGATAATACAAAAACCAAGATAAAAGAGGATGATGACTCATTTGTGAAATTTGACCAAGTATATTGTGTCACTAGCTTTTGCCAAAATGAGCATATAAGTCAAAATATGTTGGATATAATCAAAAAAATATGGTGGAGAGGCTCATTATGTCCTAATATACCCATTTAATATATTTTTAAATATTTTTGACAATGGTAACTATTAACTATTTTAGTACAGTCAACCCTATGTCAAATCACGATCAACATTAGGGCCTGCCTTAGAGAAATTGGTTAGTTTGGAGCATCTAAAAGTTGATTAAAAGCATGAAATTTGGTAAGAATGGTATCCATGACCTATAAAACATCCCATAAAATACTAAAGTTGTTAGGATATAAATTTCCCTTTATTGTTTTATAATCCTCTTGCAGTTAATAAGGCAACAATTGCAAATTTCTAAAAGTTTTATCAATTTTGAATTCCAGGAAGCAATTTAGGCCTTAGAGAGGTATTAAAAACATATAATATTATGTTTTAAACCCATTTTCATATATAAGTGATCACATTCATGGTTTCATGATTTTTTTTGAATAAAAACATGTTTCGGCATGAAGGAAGCATGCAGGTAGCTCAAGGTAATTTATGGTAAAAAGGGTCTACAAGAAAAAGTACATATCAAAATGACTTGAAAATTGGTAATATTGGTATGAATGACCTAATATACAAATCTATAATCTTGGAAAGGTCATATGATAAGTGTAAGTACTCTTTTTTTTGTCACAGTCACTTCTATGTGTCATAAAGGTCATTATTCATGTGGGCATACTTTTTGGAGTTTTAAGGTGTGTTTGAGGGTTTAAAGCTTAAATAAGTATTTTATAAGTATGTTCATATGTTTAAAAATATTAAACACATTTAAAGAGTGTTCACACTCCAAACTTCATGTAATCCCTACAGGAAGTCTCAAAGGCATAAAGGCAAAGTTGGTTTTTTTATCATTGGAAAGGTGTTATGAGATGTTTTAGATGTCATGAGGTTGTTTTCAAGAAAATAAGATTAGTAGGAAGGTCAAATTGGTCCTTTAGAGAGTATGTACAGGGCATGGGAAACCCTAGAGTAGGGTTTGGTCATTTTTGAGTGATATAACAATGGGAATTTAATTAAACTTTGTCATCTTATTCCCCTATAAATGTAAAAAGTGAATCAAAAGTTTTTAACCTGATATTGTATGGCTATGTATAGATTCTAGGACTGAGTGTTTACAATAGGGCTAATTAGGCCTAAATGAGGGTAGGATAATGAAGGAATTGATAGTTAGAGGTGGAGTTGGGCTATGAAATTTCACATAGACATGGAAAAGGATAAAGTGTAGCTATAAATGTCCTTAGAATATCTTGATAAATCATAAAAAAAAAAATTACAAGGAAAAATATAGTAAAAACCATTGACAAGCCTTGAGAGAGCATTATGTCCATAAGATGTGGAATGAGATGCAAAGATTTATTGAGTATTTGAAGGGGGTTATACCACATATGTTATGATCATATAAAACCATACGTCATAATAGGTTGAGCTCTTGAAACATAAACCAAGATTTGGTCCATACGACTCAAAGAAGGTGCCTAGTAAGAAACTAGAAAGAGATTGATAAGAAATTTATTAATGAGATGAATGAAAAGAGGTAAAGGATGTGTTTTGAATTTATGGACAGAGGTCAATGTCATCAAGGATATGTTATTAATATTACAAATAATAAGTACTAGGTTTAAGAAACTAAATTAAGCCCAAAGAGTCAAAAGAGG